>VDFB02259197.1:0-24732 GCA_007258455.2 Sequoia sempervirens
TTTACCTTTTTAAAAATTATATTTCGACTTTACTCTTTGAAGTATTTTGTATTTTACAAATATTTAACTCTCTTAAAATATATCTCGATTTCCCATAGTTCATAATATTTAACATTGATTTCAAAATCAAATATATATATATTTTTTTAAATCTTCAAATGAAATAATATATAGTAAAAATCGTTTTATAAATTTACAAAGTAAATAAATCTATAATAAAAATATATAAATATATATTAAATATATAAGAATTTTTATTATTGCCTAAAGTAATTTAGGAAGTCAATTTTATATTACCTTGGTAAATTTATAAAATGATTTTTACTATATATTATTTCATTTGAAGATTTAAAAAAAATAATATATATTTGATTTTGAAATCAATGTTAAATATTATGAACTATGGGAAATCGAGATATATTTTAAGAGAGTTAAATATTTGTAAAATACAAAATACTTCAAAGAGTAAAGTCGAAATATAATTTTTAAAAAGGTAAAATCTATAGAAAGCCATTCCCGTGGAAACCGCACAGGAAGAAATCGCGCGACTAGGGCCACAGCAACCAAAAATGACTGAGATAAATTCGCTAAAAATGGTGTTGTGGGCGCCATCCGACCTGGGAATTAGTCTCTCATTAAACTAACACTGATTTCTACCTGTTGAAATACGCATTAACCTGTAGGTGGCGTTTTTCAGTTTCGAGTTGAATTTTTCATGATTTGCTGGCTTAAAGGAGTCGAATCACCTTCATTTTTGGTGACTTAGGGTTTAAAGATGCGCCAGGTATCATTTTTACTATTTCTGGGCTCTTTGTTGTTATTTGGCATGCCTTCATAAGAGGAAATCTGTTGCACTCGGGCCTATAAATGGACGCCCAAGCCATTCAATGTTGCAGGACTTGAAGAATCCGAATTTATCATTTTAGAATAGCTTCCATAATCTATCTCTGTTTGAGCTGTGAGTAAACTTTATTAATGCTGAGAGAAACCTTA
Source organism: Sequoia sempervirens (assembly GCA_007258455.2). NCBI lineage: Eukaryota > Viridiplantae > Streptophyta > Pinopsida > Cupressales > Cupressaceae > Sequoia > Sequoia sempervirens. The sequence goes on from VDFB02259197.1 coordinate 994, forward strand.
CACATTTTCTGAGAACAGTATATTACCAATTGCTGAGAGACATCCCCTGTTATTTTCTTCATCACTTGTAAGTTCACAGTAAGAAGTGGAGATTACTTTCAGCTATTGTAAGTGATTAATTTCTGAGGAAGAATTGAGAATGGTCTGAGAGTGCTGAAAGTATTTTGTTCAAGATTTGAGGAGCTGTAAACCCATTCAAGGTCATCCCTTAAAGGAAAAGGCAAATACCAGGCATATTTCATTCTTCATGTTGTTGAGCATATTTCTTGTTAAATAACTAAAAGAATAAAATGCTGAATGTACATATTAGGGAATTGCATTGAGTTCAATACTTCAGTTAAGATAAACAAAGAAATGATTCTATGTTGTATCATGTAAGTAAATTACTTAAAAGAAAGGCTAATACATGTTCTATACTATTAACTCTTGCATTAATTAGTAAACGAATATATTGTTCCATTGAAGAGTAAATTATATTAATTAGTAGACGGACGTACTGATCCATTGAAGAGTAGATTGCAATATTTGTATTGACTCCATATAAGGAGTGTATGTTTGTATATAGCTCTTTAAATGCTAGGGAATGAAATGAGGGTATTTAATAAGTTACCGATCACAACTAGTTGAAGATTAACTTAGTCAAGTTATTAAAAGCTCCTAGGATGAGAAAGTCCCGTATAACGGAGTTAGTTGTGAGTACTTGTTAAATTGTTCTCCATTCTAGTAGTTAGTTTGTTGTAGGAAGTCTAGGGTACGACTACCCCGATAGACCAACCTACGCGTAGTGTAAGAAAGCCTTAATGCAAATCGGCCCTGAGTAGTGCATATGATAAAAGACCTTCATTCGAAGTACTGAATGAAAATACTTTGGCCAAAGTAGTGAAATGTACAACATCCACTTAAGTGTGAAATAAGTTGAGACTACACTGTCAGTTCATTGTGATCCCGAAGTACATACTAGTTCAAGAGATGCCGTATGCACAGGACCTAGTTAAGTAGGAACACAACACTATGCTCAGTTGGTAATCGTTAAAGGATACCCTACCAATCTCTTCTTCGAAGGGAGGGCCATCTATCTAACAATAGGTGTGCGGGGGACCGCATTATAAGTCTGTGGTTGGCGGAAAAGCGCCCGAGTGATGTTTCTCCTCCTTAGCAAGCGGTCGATGTACCAAGATTTTAAAGGACAGATTCCTGGACCTTCTTACTACTATTTGTTCTAAAGCTCATTGGAGCTATGTTAGTTAAGGTACGTATTTTTGTTTCATGTACTTGTGAAGTTATTATATTGAAATGGAATCTTTGTTGTATATTAATATGGCAATTGTTCATGTTTTGTCAATAAAGAAAAAGAAAAATTCTATTGCAATGACATGATTAACACATTTACATACTTGTAGGATGTAAATAATGAAAATTTTAATTTTACCGAAGGGTCGGGCTGTTACATGTGGTATCAGAGCTACCAGGTTTTACACTAGGAACCTATGAGCTCATTACGCAACAATGCGTAAACTTTATTAGAAGATAAAGATTGAAAAGTTCTTGTGCCATAATGGAAAGAGGAAAAGAACTGAGGAAGAAGTGAAAGGAAGATGAAACTCCTAGTAGCTTGTTAAGTTGGGACGAGTTAAGAGTTATCCCTGGAGTAGGAACTCCTAAACCAACAATTTATGTTAGTACCTTAGATTGCGGAAGTTTATGCAATCAAGTTATGAAGAAAGTTTAGGAGTAACCAGTGTATACCTTTATCCAACGAAATAGTTTTATGACTCTAAGGCAGCCAAAAGGAATAAGATAACCTTGTTGTAATAGCAAACTATAGTTGCAGAGAGTCAGGAATTTAGTGATAACACTACGAATCTTTGTATATGCGGTGTCAGCATAAATTAGATTGAATAAGGAAGTCAACAAAGGAAGTATCCACAGGAGTTGGAGAACTCTTGACATTAAGCTAATTCTTATGTAAAGATAGGAGCTTGCAAGGAAAAAGAGTTAGTACCTTTGAGATAAGAGAAAAGACCAGAATGGTCTGAATTATGTAATCAACAAAGTGGACAGGGTTCCACTGACCAAAATCGATTAGATTATTGGAGTTTGATATGAAAAAGAGACCAAACAACTTTGGTATCTTAGAAGTTAAAAGTGAGGAAGATTCCAAGCATTGGAATTATGCCACTTGAAAAGTGACTGAAGAATAAAGAAGCCTGAAGTGGTAAGTCAGGATGGTTTTACCAGAGGTTTAACAAAGATAGGTTTAACAAGATTGGTTAGAGTATAAGTTGAACTCACCTTCACGTTTTTGAAAATCAAACTTTTGATTAGAACGTTCCAAACGGAAAGGGAATACAAGTTTTGTAGATATAAAGTACCCTTCGCCAAAAGGATGTTGAAAAGAGAATTGGATTAATGAAGTGTCTTGAAACTTATAAGTTGCTGTTTATTAGATCTCCCGTTGAATGATCCAAGTTATTGAAATCTATGGGATAGAAATCAATGACAAATCTAACTTTGGGAAAAATATATTTGAGGTATGCCTTGAGACAAGGTAGAGGCAATGGAAATTCAACAACAAGGAACGGCAAATCCTTACAAAAGAAGCAAGAGTTTGCTAGGAGTTCAACTTGAGTAGATCAAAAGTGGTGGAAACTCTAAGGGGGAAAGGAAAAGAGTGGGTTGACTCAAGTTTAGTACCCCACTCAGCAAAAGAACGTGGGTATGTTCTTAGTTTGGAAGAACTAATGTCTTCTTTACAAGTCATGATGACAAATAAGTCATACAGTTTATAATCCAAGAAAAGAGGTATTGAGATCTTCGGAGAAAGTTAAATAAACCCATACTTAGGATTATTTGATCAAAAAATCAAACAATATTATCATTTGATATCCACAAGGAAAAAGGTATTGAGAATTCTGGAGAAAGATAATTACCTATTATCCTCCCATGCCTTATATTTAGTTGATTGGAAGAATCAAATGAAATTATCATTTGATGCCTAGGAAAAAGGATAGGCAGATATTTGATCATGATAAGAAAGGCCGCCTATTAGATTGGCAAGGGAAGCTTTAAGATACTCATGACTGAAAGAAAGTGTCTCTACGTTCCTATACACCTCATATAAGGAAAAGTAGATAAAAATGTTATTTCAATATGAAATATATTCATGTCAAGAAAACGAATTGAAACTGTAAGCTTATTGTGCTATGAAAACCGAGAATGAAAAGGTTTAACCATAAGCCATAGAGATGGAATGGAAAATTAAGATATGACGCAATGCAAGGCATCAATTTTCTTTACTTGGTGGATCACTTGATCACCATCTCGCTCTTTAATGAAACCCTAGGTTCGTAACAACCTAGCTGGGACATGAAGTTCATTCGAATAAGATCTTAAGATAAGATCTAACCCATTGAGTTGAGTTAAATAAATGACTACTCTCTAATGCCTTGTAGTTGGAATAAATCTACTTGGTTTAGTTGTACATTCGGTCTTGATTGAGTTATATAGAGGTAGAGAAACCTATAACATCGGACTGATTATCAATAGAGAATCCCAAGAGTTTGAAGGGAATATTGGGAATGTGATTCACCAATGGAAATGTGTATATCACTTAAACTTATGAGGTTTTGTGAGTGGGAACAAAGGTAGAATACTTGGTGAGTTAAAAAAGCTACTTTACACTCCAGGAAAGAAGTCATCGTGTTGACTAGAACGTTGTTGAGTGGCTCTTATATTAAAGAGAAAACACTCTCAAAAGGGAAACATCCATTGTTATGTCGGAGCAATATAACAATTTTATGTGAAATAATGGGAAATTTTATTGAGTAAAGCACCGGGGATGTTACTTGAACTCAAAAGGATGTACTGAAATTGGAACTCTCGTATATGATTAAGAGAATCAATGGAACCAACGAGGAATGTTCATGCTTGGTAACTAGGTAGGTAATTAAATTTACTATTATCTAGGGATCAATATGACTGAACATGGATTAACACCCAAAATTAGTACCAAAATTATCGGGAAAATTTGATTGAGTTAAAATATGGATAACATCTTTGAAAATAATTCAAGGACAGAAAAGATCCAAGATATGGATGTCCTAAGATAAATGGGGTTTATCTCCGCAAAACTTATAACCATTATTATATGGGAATTAAAAATGGCGTGAGATCGTAAAATAGGTTTCCAACTAGTCAAGAGTAGACTATTTTAGATGTAAAAGAACCTATGTACCCAAAATTTTGAAGAAATTGGTATGGAACGAGGAAACTAATGACAAAGTTAGGACATCAGAACAACAACAGGAATTGTTGGATGAGAAACTACTGTAAACTTGGAAAGATAGAGTGCGAAGCTACACGGAATGTGGCAAGGTAATAACTAAGTGTACCAGGAAATGAAGACCGGATGTCATCATCGGTAAGTCATGTATACTATCTTAAGATTCCAGAGGAAAAATGGTAGAACAAGAGACAGATCAATCTATCTATGTTAGTATAACTGACATAATGTTTAAGTAGACAAACTCATCGATGAAACCAATGTTTTTGGAAAACTTGACTTATAGGATATTTGGTCCTAAATAATATAATGTGGAAAGTAGAGGCTTTGTAATTCCGAGAGGTTATCTCAGTTTAGCAATGATGATAAGGTTGTGTAAACCCTGATCAAACTACGAAACATTCAACGGATCGAATGTGCAGTATATTATCATGTATAATCAAAATAAGCAAAGATGGTAGAATAAGTCTTGAATGATTTATAAACTTCTAATATTGAAGTTTGGACCATTATATGATATAAAAGGTTAAAAACTCAATTAAGTTGAAAAAGGCTTAGAATTGAGTGAATCATAGACTTAATAAAATGTCAAAAAGGAGTAATAGATCGAAGCGATCAATGAAACTTTGTGATACAAAGCTTACGTATGAAGCAGTATCAAGATTTGACAAGTGTCCAGGAGTAAAGTTGTGCTATCGACGGACAAAAAGCCAGGTACAAGTACTATGTGGTAAGGATAATGAATGTGTAAGTGGCAGAAGGACTTGGTTCATGAGTTGTCTAAAAGTGTAAATACCAAAAGCGAAGGATTGGACCCACGATGTAGTGTACAATGCATCTACTTTCCTTTTCTATTTGGATTATACTAAGGATAAATTCATGGACCAATGATTTCCGATCACTGTGTATGTGGTGTGATGTATAGTTACTATTATAACTCGGATATGTATATGTGTTAAAACTCTTTAGAAAAGTAAGTATGTGTGAAGCATACGAGATTTCCCTATGCGATAGTGTGAACACTCAAAGCAAGTTCTAGGAAGAACAAGATTGCTACATAGGTTGAATGCTTTATAAATCTTATGTATTTTGTGAAATGTAAGTAACACTTTATTTGACTTTAAAGCTATACCTCATCGAGACCACCTATTCACAGGGAAAGGGTTATCCAGCCGCATCATGATGCGTTCAGAAGAAACGTTACCTTTTGGTGTCATTGGTCAGAGTGCGATATAAGGCGAGCGCTTTGTCGCCAGCGAGCAGTGCGCCCGACGCAGAGATCGGTTCATTGACGCTTCAGCGTTCACGCTTAGAGTGATTACCCACTAAGCTGACTGCTGATAAACATGCACGATACATTTCACGCACAATAAGCACAAGATTGACATATATATATATATATATATATATATACATATATACATATATATATATATATATAGTATATATATATATATATATACTTACCTATAACCTGGGAATAAGGAAGTTAATAGTAATATTTGATTGGAATTTACATACAATCATATTTACATGAATACGTATGCATGTTTATTGAAAGTATGCTGACTGGCTCACAATATACATACTAATATTTAAATATATATATATATATATATTCATATATATATTTAAGTAAAACTATAATATAAAATATATACGTATATATTATTAAATATATAAACATTTAAATATTTACACTTATACATATTAATTGTTACATATGTATATTGTGAGTCAGTCAGCATACTTTCAATATACATGCATACGTATTCGTGTAAATATGATTGTATGTAAATTCCAATCAAATATTACTATTAACATCCTTATTCCCAGGTTATAGGTAACATGGGTATATATATATATATATATATATATATCACTGTACGCTGTGTACACGTAAATGTATGTATACCATGTCGACACGTTCGTATGGGCATATCCATCTGCCGAACATACGTATATATTGACATGTTTATACATACTCACTTGACCTATTAACATATATCCATTCACGTTTTCCATATCATGGTCAAAGCATAGTAAGTCAGACAAATGAGTAATCATCACTTTTCAAAGCATAAAGAAGTAAACATAACTCCTAAAGCCTAAGGATGACTTATCTAGACCAACAAAATTGACTTGGTTTCTTAGAACCTATACAAACGTGTGTGTATGCTCATTTGGTACTCGTTACTGCTTACCCGACCAAGTTCCTCCCCGAGTGATATCTCTCCTCTGTCCGGAGGAACAGTCTTCATACCTGCACACCATGACATGACATCGGCAGTCATATGCTCATAACAAAGCAGAATAAATGAAACATCTCAAAAGTTAGATTATTCATAAATCAATAACCTTCTATTCTCTTTTTATGCAATATTTCACCAAGAAAAACATCAAATGAAACAACATTCATATATTAAAACAAGGTACATGCATGATTAATTTACCTTCAGAATTCACATTTACTCTATCTAGTAATGGTAAATTGTAACGTCACAATTTGAGATGTAACACGTTTCATTTCTTTTCCCTTTTCTCAAACCCATAATCCCATAGAGAGGAAAAACGAGGAAAATATTTTTTCTTTTTTCTTTATACAAACAAAAACGACGAAAACTAAAGAAACACCCAAGCATGGTAGGCGGCGGAGGGAAGCAAAAATTTGTATAATCCAAATTTATCAAATGGAAGAGTAGAGAAACTGCTCGTTCTTCTCTAGGAAGCCACTAATCTTTGGCGCCTTCATGTATAAAATTTTGTCCTGATAAACAGGTTACACCGAACTGCTCTCAATTATCTACCTTCTTTGAACAATGTAAGTAAATTTACAGTACTCACCACACTTAACTGCTATCTTTTTTCCTTTTTTGGCTTTCGCAGCATGTATTTCTTTCAGCAATAATTTGCAGTTGCCAGGGTTCGATGTTATGGTTATGAATCTTACCGTGCTTTACTTATTTTTAGGCTTTGTTTCATTGGTTAAAAAACTCTATATACAAAGTCTTTTTGGTCTTCAAAAATCTTCATTTTAAAAAAGTTCTTCGCGCCCTCCATTTTCGGTCCGAGCAATCGAAAAAAATTAGCAGGTTGAATTTCCTTCAGATAGAAGTTAGTTAGATGCTGATGGTAATAATAATGGACGAGGCCTGGTTCTTTCTTGTATTGCCGGTTGCTGCTCTGCTTCTGAAGCTATTTGCACATGATCATATTGACTGATGTCCCATTTCCTGTTGGTAAGTTAATTGTCGATGTCAGCATCTTGACAAGTTTTACATTTAAGCTTAGAACACCTGTTGACTTGGAACTTTAGAAGACACGGTGGAATGCATTGATGCAAAATCAAGATTAGTACACCTTTTGACTGAGGAGTCATGGGAGATTCGGCTATTGATCTTAATAAACCTTCTGGCTCCCGTTCAGGTTTCAACATGGGTCACTATAAGGGCAACCACTCCTTGCCAGTAGAACATGCACTGCTTGACAAAACAGAATTTCTAATTTTTGTGTTCTCAAAAAAGGCAAAAAGGAACCAATATTATATTATCAAAAATTACGTTGCAGTCGATCAGGCTTCCACTTAACAGCTGAGTAGAGTGGTATACTAATATCACAGAACTAGGTATACCAAATCAGACACTATCCCATAACTATCTGATACTGAGATTTAAACTACCACAAAAATTCAGACCACTAACATCATAGCTAGGTGCAAGGAGCCCAAGATGGGTCACCATCCCATAACTGCCTGATATGCAGATTCTAATTGCCATCAAAATTCAGACCAATATCATAACAATAAGTCATAAAGTGATTGTTAAACACTAATGACCGCTAACATAATGATCAGCCTTAAAGTAATTGGCAAAGATTGACAGTTTTGGCCAGGTTTAGACATTTAACCTGGGGCAAATCCATCACCAATGTATAAGTGACAGATTTGACCAAGGAAAAGCCTGTCACAAATATTGTAAGTGAGAGATTCAATCAGAGCTTCCCATTTTACCATATGAGGTTCATTTTTAGTCAAAGCGTTGGAAAGCTAGTGGAGAGCTCTAAACTTTGGTGTAGGTTGTATCAGGTTTTACCATTGTCAAGAACATCAAATATGGATTCTGAATTTTACGCACTTCATGCTGAATTTTAGCATATAATGAATTAGTTTTGTTACAACAAAAAAACATGTAGTGTTGCTGTGTGTTGGGTCATACAAACGACTTAGCTAGTGAATTGAATCAATTTTCAGCTTATCAAGTTCTGATCAAAACATGTTAACCCGTACAACCCATGTGTCTGAATTGCTAACACTTATCTCTCCACTAAGACTATTCTAATATTCAAAAAAAGAAAACATTTGATGGATGTTTGTTCATGGCATAAAATAAACTTGAAAAAGGCCTAGAGGGTTTTGAAAGGAACATCCCCCTCCTAGCCATGTTGTTGCTTATCATTAGGTAAGCATTCATTCAGTTCTGCTCTAAACCTGTTAGTTTCATTGCCCACACCATCCGAAGTTAGTTCTTAATTAGCATTTATCTTGGTTGTCACTTTGGCTAGCCAATCATCCTCTTGATTTTTACCTTGGTTAATGTAAAGTAGTTTAAAGATACGGAAGATTGAGATGAGGCACCTGATATCCTCACACACACATTACAGCTGCTAATTCTTCATCCCTCTCTTTGCATTCAAATTATTAACTAGCATATTGGAATCTGATTCTGCCTCAACCTTGGAATAACCCTTTTCCAATGCTCTATTCCCACCCCTACATTTAACAAATGCTTCAAGCACAGTATTGGTTTTAAGTTGCTAAACGTATTGGTGTTAAGTTGCTAAACCATGGCCATGAATAAACTAGAATGTAGCTTCCGCCTTGTGATTCCTGCCAACTCCACCTGCTTCAGAGAGGCCTGGATTATCTCTTGAAGACCCATCTGTGTTGAGTTTAGTCTATCCAATGGTGTTTATCCAAATTTACTTTAAAGTTTCCAATATTAGCTCTGCCATTGTTAGGGTAAAACAGAATTGGTAGATATTATAATACTGGATTGGAATTGATTTTATAATTACCATGGTGAATGGCTAAGCCAGTATTTTAGGTTATTGTTATTCTCAGTTGAAAATGTCTCAAGTTTGGGTTCTGAATGAGACGTTGTTAATCTTATTAGATTTGCTCACAGGGAGCAACATCTTACTTATTAAAGGAGACTTTTAAGATTGAGATTGTTTCCATTCTTGGACATTCACACAATTGGTCTAGATCTTCTTTTTCTTAACAACGTAGATATTCATTGAAAAGACATTTACAATGGTAATTTATATATACAAAGCATAGAAACAGATACTGTGGAAAATATCCCAATATCTCTGAAAATATTGTGATATCTTGGAACATATCTCATCTCAGACTGCAGACTGATATTTTCATGAAAATATCATAATATTTTGAAAAAATAGTTAATTGCTATTTTGACCAAAATTTTCTGAAATTATCCGATTCTTTTTTCTTTAAAGGCTGTAAACTGAGATTTTTTTGCTCTTTTCAACTTTATTCTGCTCTGATTTTTCCGTGACAAAACAGATTTGTTTTCAGGGTTTCCTGAGCACCAAATAATTTTGATATCTTTAGGATGGACAATGTATTTGATGAAGAGCGGTTTAGTCAAAGTAGGTGTAAGCAGAATGTCAGGAACTATATTGTATTCCTTTATGAGACTTTTTTGTGCTCTTTGTAAACATTACATCTTGTGTTATGATGATATTAAGGGCACCTCTGTTTATTCATAGCTTTGTTAGAATTTATGATTAGGAGTAGGAAGATACCTCTGTTTGGGAAGACATATAGCCACAGTTCCTTTGATTCCCTTAAACTTGAGTGCAGATTCTGATGTTCTCAGTGGAAATAAGAATGTATGAGCAATGTCAGTACCCATGTACATCGCTCAGGAAAGGTGCTATGATGGTTGTACTATAGGATATAGGCAGATATCTCTGTTTATTCATTGCTTTTATGATTGGGAGTAGGAAGATATCTCTGTTTGGGAAGACATAGCGACAGTTCCTTTGATTCCCTTAAACTTTTGAGTACAGATTCTGATGTTCTAAGTGTAAATAAGAATGTGTGAGCAATGTCAGTACCCCTGCACATCTCTTGGGAAAGGTGTTATGATGGTGGTAATATAGGATACGATGGTGTTTATTCATTGGTTTGTTAATTCATGATTGGGAGTAGGAAGATGTCTCTGTTTGGAAGGACATACAGCCATAGTTCCTTTGGCTCACTAAAACTATTGAGTGCAGATTCTGATGTTCACAGTGGAAGTAAGAATGTGTAAGTAATGTCAGTACCCTTGCACATCTCTTGGGAAAGGTGTAATGATGGTGGTAATATAGAATATGCTGATGTTTATTTATTGCTTTTTTAGAATTCATGATTGGGGGTAGGAAGATAACTCTATTTGGGAGGACATATAGCCATAGTTCCTTTGACTCCCTTAAACTTTTGAGTGCAGATTCTGATGTTATGGAAGTAAGAAAATGTGAGCAATGTCAGTATCCCTGCATATCTCTTGGGAAAGGTGTTATGATGGTGGCAATATAGAATGTTCTGAGCATTATAGAAGGCAGATCTCTATTGTAAGCAATGGTTTAGGTTATGAAGATGGTGGTGTGTTTGGTCTGTATGAGAAATATGGTGCTTTGTTTTTTCTCCTATCCTCTGTTTTACAACATTGAACCGTAACATGAGTATCAAGCAAACACCAACAGATCCCTTTGTACTGGCTTTACATCAGATTGGGAGGATGAAGGCTTTTGTATTGTATTATTTAGCAGTGAATAGCGGTATAACTGAGTGCATGATTGAACTAAGTGATTGTAAGCAATTTGGTTTATATTGCATATGATCCCATCCAGCTGGATAAGACTATCTAATCTATTTACCTTAGTGATCTAGCATCACTTCATTATGTATAACCAATTGCAAGAACATCAGGACCTGCAGACCAATAGTTGGTCGTACTTCATAGCAGCTAGCCTCATTGGCCCTGCCCGCTTGGTGGTACTTTGTTGCTTGACATTTGTTGTTTGTATTGTGTAATTCATTTTGAGGATTTGAACTTTGAAGTCAAACAATGTAGTAATGCACTATGCAGTGTGCTCTGTAATCAGTGATGTCAAAATTAATGAGGAAAATCTGTATCACATTATACATGGTGTTTGCTCTACTTTCACTTTCTCACTCTTAATGCAATTAGGATGGCTTTAAATAAAAAAAACATCAGTTCTTTTCCTTCTAATTTTTTTTTGTTTTTTTGGGTTCACGATATTTTCTTGATTTTTTTTTCTGATAATATCCTGAGAAACTAAAAATATCTATCTTTTGGTTTGCCAATATATTCCTGAGAAAGATATTTGATTCTATGATACAAGGGCATTTCTTCCTTGGGTTCCTGGCCTTAGTGTTTCTTGCAGACTCATTTGGTAGATTTATTGTCTTTCTTCTTAATACAGTGATGTCATGCATGAGAAGCAAAGGAAATTTTATATCCAGGTATGCTTGTGAAGTATAAGCAGGCATTTGAGTTTGTGTTGTAAATCCATTTGATTTCCAGTTTGAATCAGGTGTATGAACCATTTGAGTGGGTTCAATGATCCAGTTCAAATTACCTCATGTTCTACTGGAGATGAATTACGTGTAAGAAAAATATTGATTGAAACTGATAAATAACTCTGGTTACAAACTATACAGGATCAAAATAGTACTAGATTTTCTTCTTGGATATTAATTGGAATCTAAGTATTCCACACGCAAACTGTTTGTCAAATGCTCAAGTGTGAAGGGATAGTGTTGTAGCCATGAAGTTGTTCCTTCAATTCAAGATGAAAGAATTGCATTTATTGTTCTGGGGCATATAAGTCAACAATGTCATAGAAAATAGAGAAGGATATAAACCAAATCACAACAACAATTTAAAATCCTATATCAGCTCTAGGCAAAATATCATGGAGGAACTGTTGTCTGATTGTTTAGTTGAAATTGTAACTTGTATAAGGTAATTCATTTATTTATTTTCTCACTAATAATGAGCCCAGAAACTATGCATGAATATCATTTTCTGTCAACTATTATGAGATTATATTCTACCAGGTGTGTATTTTGCTGTTTTGGTGCTTAAAGTGGTCTTTTGTAGATGTTGCATATCTATTTAAATTTTCTGTTTGAAGCAAAGGTAGATAGGGTTGATGGGATACTTCTGATTTCTTTGTAAGCATTTTTTTGCTGATAGATTTATATTTTATTGTCTTTGTGGTGGTGAGAATTGCGACTAGAGGAAATTTGAAATGCAGGCAGTTTTATCAATGTCTATTGCTGGTTACCATGCATTTCTTGACCGTGTTCTTCATTGGCTTAAGTCCATAGCTGCATACATTTCCTTTGGTAGCTGGTTTATTATGTGGAGTCACTCTTGTCATTATGGTTGATTTATCCTAAAATGAATACCAGGAGCTAATTGGTTACATACACATTCATCATTTGAAAAATCAGTTTGTTAGTGTTAGCTTTGTTCACTGTCAGATCAAAAGCGACATTCTACCATATTGACCCCAAATTAACTAGGAGATGGCATTGGTTCTAGCACAGTTCTTGTGCAGCTCTTTTTCTCAATGTATGATAAATAATATCATTGTTACTACTCTTGAATTGAGTGTAGATTTACTTTCATCCCTTGAAAATGAAGCTAAATATTTATCCAGAGTGATGCAAATCTAAGGTATAATGCAAATTTGTCTTCTTTACATGAAAAATGACATAAACATATGTTAATGCAAAATATTGTTATATCAACATCATTCCATCTCATTATTATAGTATATGTGTGACTATTGTCCTGAGGTAAAGGACTCTAGGATTTTTTAATGCATCTATGCCACTTTGTATTCGTTACTGTAACAGGATTTCCAGAATAAAGTATTGTTTATTGATAATAACTCAACCATTAGTATGGGGCATCATTTAAACATAAAGAACCTACTCACAAAATGTACAGGAGATAAGCTGAGTATATACATATTTGAATTCATTTCCAGCATATAAACCTGAAGGAAGCTGTATGCAGACAGTATCGCTCCCTCATTTGGCCTAAAATGATAACTGCCAAAATTTAAGTTTATCATTTCTGCAGCATTTTCTGTCAATACATTTCTCATGTTGATTCCTTATTAAGGAAGGTCATACTGTTTTGCTTACTACTCAAAACACGATGCGACCCATTTCCATTGGAAGCTACAAATTGAGTTGGTTCTTTCAATGGTTAGCAGCACCTGACATGGATAAACAATGAGTGTGTAAAGATTATTTGAAGACGACACCCAGTTCTGCGATACCACATATCTTATTCAAGTCATCCTCTTAATATCATATAAAAAAGTAAAAACATAGGCACCTGGAGGTGTATTGCCTAAATTATCTATAAATATAATCACCGGAATATGTTGGTATGGGGCTAGGGATGCAGTCCTCATCCCTATACTGGAGTTTCTTGGTGCCTATGCATATAACTGTAACTACATGGAAAGAAACAAAGGATGGAAGTGTAAAGGAACATGGAAGGTGTCTCAAAACCTGATTGCTTCCCTCTTAAGGCAATTCACAAGGGTTTTGAAGTTTCCAATTCATCCCACTTTAAGTCAAGTTGCATACTTATAACCTACCAAATTAATGACCTGTTGTGGCCATGCCATTAGTCGTGTGATAACAAACACATAATTATGGTAGAGGAAGAATTGCTTATATGGGGTGGCATCAATGTTCGTTCCCTTTATCGGTTCTCTTCTCTCATTTCATTTATGTTGGCCTGCCTTTATATCCTTTTTGTAGGTTTTCTACCTTCTTGGAGGGGTTTCCTTTTCAATATATGGCATCTTTTTATTAGATCCATAGTGTTATGCATCATATGGCAGACTGATTGGCTCTATGTATGATTTATCTGGTATGTACATTGGCTGTGTGAATCTGCTAAGCACATTAAATTTGAATTTGCAGCAGTGACAACATGCATTTGCTGAACTGATTGGCTGTATGTGGGTCTGCTAAGTGCATCGGCTGCATGTGGATCTACTAAGAACTTTAATTTTGATTTCTGGCTGTGAAAAACATGAAGGTTTATGCTTGTTTGCCATCTATTACTGTAAAGGTGTCTGTATGTATGTAATTTTTACTTCCTGTTTCTCCTTCATGGTTCTCATCAAAACCTATGTTTAGTTTCCTGTAGATCTTGGTTGCTCTTTTGACTTCTGCTTTATATTTGAGCCTATTGGTGTTTTTGCTCAAATATATGAGATACTTAAAAAGTAAAAACCTAGTGGATATATTGTGTTATTAACAACCTCAACATATTATAAAATTGACAGTTCAGTTTCTTGTAAAATGGATAATCTTTTGAAGACAATTCCATTCATTATTTTTTTGGTTTTGCTGCTGATGGGTTCCTTTATTTTGTTTCTTGACTAAATTTCAGGGAAGATGATATTAGTACTTTGCGAATCCTTGTTGCTACAGATTGCCACCTTGGTTATATGGAAAAGGATGAAATTCGACGTCATGATTCATTTTATGCATTTGAGGAGATCTGCTCAATAGCTGAGCAAAAACAGGTATTGCATTTGAGATGTTTTAGTGGAAAGAAACTGATTCTGTAGCAATGTTTTACTAGTAAAGGTTCTGTAACCAAAATCTTGATCTATGAATATTTTATGGTTGACTTTATCGTCACTCCATGGATTCCTTCTAATGAGAAACTAGAGTGCAAGGGTGCTATCAGGTTTTCTCTTCTATTTTCTTGCTGCATTGTGGAGAAACTATTTTTCTAGTAGAGATAGTTAGCCTAATGTGTGGTCTATTGAACTAGTACTGTTCTGATGCATCCAAAACAAGTTGATAAATTCACAATAAGGACCATTATCTGTAACTTGCAGTGTATCATCCATTTTGGTTTTAATGTTTTTGGAGTTCAATTTGACAGTTGGGATAATCCCTTTTTGTTAACAACTAAAAAGGGATTATTTTCAAAGGAACATGTTTTGTCAAGGGAAAATTGCAAAAATTACCTTATTTATAAGCCCACAATAAACTGAGTTTTATTAGGATTGTTCTACGGACAACTTGTTTATGAACAAAGAGCATTATAATCTTTCTTTTTTGTCTAGGGAATGCTATTATAAATTTTTTTAGAAACTGTAGGCCATTTTGCAATAGTATGCTACATTATTGAACTTAATACTCCTGTGGGGAATTTGGGTAGCTACTAGCTTGTATGTTATATATGTTTTCTTGGTAGAATTGAGGATCAAAGGGCTTATAAGTAAGTTGTTTAATGCAATCCATATATTGTTTGATAATGTTGCTTAAATTTTTTTAGAGAGGCTTGTGTGTACAACAGGTATGCTGCCTTGTTATTCTATTTCAAGGGAAGGCGTGTGTAGTTTGTTGTAGAAGGAATGTCCTCAATGGAGGAAGATGTTGAAAATGGTTACTACTGCTTTGCTTTGCACATAATTAGCTAGAAGCGTGTAATCAAAATTGTTATGAATTGGCATCCTTATATCTGCATGCACACATTGAAATATGTTAGTTCTCATAAAAAATGTCTCATGGCAAAGGACATTCTTGTTTTAAATAGTGTAGATGTCCTTTGCACTATAGCCCTAAGCTTCACTTAAGAGAGTAAACTAATCCTCAATAGTTTCCTCTAATTTTGGTGATTGCCTAATCCTTCATTAAACTAGCTTATTTATGTGGTGGTGTGTGACTTGTAACTCTCTTGCTTTTTGCATCCTCTATGATGCCTTGATAAAATTGTTTGCAAAGTCAACAAAGACCTTGTCATTTAACATCAATTCAAGTTGCTCACTCAGATTTTTGCCATATTGTTTAGATCTAGTTTTTGGATTAAGGGTGTCTTCTTCCAGTATTTTCATAACGAAGATAACAGTGCTGGCAGAGGAAGTACAAAACACTCGTGATTTTCTTCTCAATAATAACATTGATTTATTTTGGTCTTTCCAAGAGTTGGCAGCCAATTCAGCTCTTTCCCTTTCCCCAACAGCCTCTCATTATTGTAATAGATCTTTAAACAATAGTAGAAGTAATCCCACATGGACCTCTATGTCCACACCCACTCCCTCTACCCTCTTAGCAAGTGGTGCCACTGGAATTTGATAACAAGGCAAAAAGAGAGATACACAAAAGGTATAGGTGGAGCATTCTCCACTTGGATGTAAGAGAAACACTTCCACTCATTGCTATTCAACTATGTAGCTGGGTTCGCCACAGAAAGGGCTGGATCTAGGTTTGGTGTGCACTGGATCCGGGTCTTGGTCTGGTCCCTCTGTGGGTATCGGCAGGGTTCCCCTTGAGGGGGCCTGGTTCACCTGGGGTAAACCCGAGACGAACCCAAGGGCACCTGGACGCTCCCAAACCAAATCTGGATGCACAGTGATGGGATTCTTTATTTTTTTGCATTTTTAAATTTTTTATTTTCACTTTGATTTTGACCTGCGCCCTCCACAACCCTCAAAGAGACTTCTAAATTAATAAAACATCAAAACTACTTCATTTTTGTTCATTTCTTTTGCAAACAACAACTTTCATTCCAGCAGGTTGAGCATTCATTTTTGCTTGTTGGATCAACAAAGGGAGTTGAAAATTGACCATTGAAGCTTCTACAAGCAATTGCATTGCAATTCCTACACATTTGCAAGTGTTCATTGGCTGCCAAGAAGATTGTAGAAGAATAGTTTTGCAAAGAGGAAGTTTTTTTCAATTTTTTTGTTTTACAAACATGAAACAAATTCTTTGTTTTGTTTATCTATGCTTTTTCTATTCTTCTATGAATGTATGAAAGATTCAAAAGAGCTAGATTTTATAAATCAAGTTTTTGTATTCAATTTTTTTGTTTTTGTATTGAATGTGTGTTTACAAATAGGAATCACAATGTCAACTAGTGCTAGCTCCGCAAGTCTACCTAAATTCAAAACAGATCTGTATTCTCCTCTATGGAAATATGTTTAAATGATACAACAGGTTCCAGGTGGTGGTGGTTACATTTGGAAATGCAATGAATCTGATGTTTAATATTCTAGTTCATATTTTCGGGTGAAAGCACATTTGTGTGGAATACCTAGAAAAGGCATCAAAGCTTGCTCTGGAAAGAACTGTGTACCTATTCCATCAGAGACAGTCATGTAGAAGATGCACAATTATTTTTTGCAAAATATCTTCCAAACCTTTGACATCAATGACAATATTTTTCCAACAGTCACCTTGTTGTAGCCACATGCTTAGAAGGATTATTTGCATTGGAGTATTTCAGGTAGCTTGATTGGTTGGATCAAGCTTATGGTGCCGATCAAAGCATAATCAAGTTGTACAAACCCCCATATTGGTAGGTCCCATTGCCATTGATAAGAGGAAATGTAGTGGTGAGTTGCAGTAGAGACTTGCTACGTTGGCCCTAAGCTAAACAATTGAGGCACAAGATGCTAGAGCCAAAGCAAAGGAAGATGCTAAAAAGGTTGGGCCCATGCTTGAATACCATGCCTTCTAGAGGAAGAAATGCAAATACGACTTGAAGAATAACCTAGTGCACCAAATCTAAAAGGCCACGAGAACTAAACTCAATAACAAATTTGGAGTTTTGGCACTTTTGGTGTGACATAGGGGATTCCTTTTCTGAGTGTGACTACAACAGGTTAGATGAATAGTTTTTAGAAGTCTATGAAAAATGTAGGGCAAAGAGAACGAATTACCATGAGACCACAAAGGCCCGAGAAAGGATGTCCTCATCTATTCAAAAGAAGCAATTAGATTGCCTTGCCAATGAGAATTTTGCGAGATGGTAGTTGTAGAGGCAAGGATATAGATTGTGGGAATAAACACAAATCCCTGCCCAACTCCACTAAGAGAGAATTCTAGCTAGATAAGGTCTGCCTCTAGTTGCCTCAACACCTATTTCTCTTTTCAAAAGAGGGAAGGTCAAGCCTGGAATATTCCGAGCCAAATTTTTTCGATTTTAACAAATTGCAAATTACAATCAATGCACCTGTTAAGGTTAGAGGATAAACCAAAACATGCAGAAAGCAACTCTAACCAGAATGTACACCAGGATCCCGATGTGGGCAAGGTGTGAGCATTGGTCAGAGGATCTAAAACAAACTGCTTATGCTGTAACTCTAACCAAGAATGGCGCCGATGATGGCGAGCATATGGTCAGAGGGTCTTCTAATCTAAATGCTGAAGGGAACTCGACGTCAAGTATGTGCTACCCAATCCAATACGGAGTGAGGGGCGACCATATGACGGAGTGATTACAATAACAATGCTTGAAAGATAAATGCTGAAAGCTGAAACACTCAACACCCAGAATGTGCTTGCTAACCCAGAATGGGAGAATAGCTACCATAGGGCGGAGGTAAATTAAATGTAATACTAAATGAAGACTGTAAAGATGAACATTACAATTTGATAAGCAAGATTATAACTGCTGTCAGTACTACTGCCAGCTTACAAATGTTAGACAATGCCTTGCTATCAATTACAATCAAGAGTAATAGAACTACAACAATATTAAAGGATTCTTTCAATGAATAAGGAAGATCAACTCAGAAACTGCAATATTACGGCCAACCTGATAATCTGATTTTGACAGTCCGGATCTTCACATGCATGAACAGCAGCCCTGTAACTCACCAATTTACTCACAACACTTTCAAAACTCACTCAAATCTCACAGAATAAGATGCAAAATGACCATATAATGATGGCGACCCAATTAGCACACTGAAACCCCAACAGAAGACCTTAGATTATTTATGCACGAAAAACCAAGCAAGTACAGATGGTACGGCCAGCTAGAAGGGCGATTTTGTTTTAAAAATTAAATGTTGATCTATAAAATCTGAAACTTGAGACAAAGGTTCACCCTACCCAGACAGAGAGATATGAACAATGCCCAGAAGGATATTTTGTGTATTTTTTGACATATGAATGAAAATATGAATCTGCTGTAGCAAATAATGCAAAAACCAAAACTTCTAATATGCAAGCAACAACGCTATATAAGCAAATCCAACTACAAAGTATCAACTCAACAACAATGCAAACCTCACTAGAGAATCACTCATAAGCATACTAAATTCTCCACTAGATGCTATCTCTCAAGCATGAAGTCGAGCCCAGACTAGGAGGCATTCATTCCTCGAAGAAATCCCGCAACCATTTCGGCAGCATAACAATAGCATAGATCAAAGATACTGAAATGATGCTCAAGTCTTCCTTTTTATAAGTTTCGGTTGACTTCACGAAACCCTAAAATCCAACTCAATGTCCAAACCCTAGCTCATTCTTCAAGATGGTGTCCTTTTCCCTTTTAGCTCAATATTCATATTTTAATTAAATCAACACCTTGATAAATGCGCCCAAATTAACTTGCTTTGACTTTTGGAAAATTCATCAAATATTAAATATATCCTTAATGATGGCGCCACCCTTCAAGTCCACCTTTTAAAATAACATTAAGTCATTTGACTAGGCCAAGGTGATAAAATAACATTTAAATTATAATGTTATTTTTAAGTGAAATGAGCTCGACTTCCCAAAATTGCATTCTGAAGCCCGAAACTGAATACGCCACTTGAGTCAACTGAAGGAGAAGGTCAACTGCCTGATACCATCCTGTTTACTGCCAAAAATAGAATTTACTAAAAATAGTAAATTCCAAAAAATGCTCTGAATGCCGAGATGAACATACCACTGCGAAGCTTTCTAAAAACCCAGAAAGAATCCGCCATTGAATCCACCAACTCTGAGCAATGACCTCCTCAAAAATAGGAAACCCTAATTTTACCTTTCGACTAGCCTTCGGGTTTCCAGAAAAAGGCCAACGGTCACTAGAAAGGTCAGGTTCGAGAAGGGGACATTACAAAGCCTCACTAGTCATGATATCATATTTACTAAGTAGTGGAAATAGGAACATCTCAAGAAGAGGGTTCAAAGGAAAACCTTGCAAAAGCTGAAGGCATAGAGACCAAAGAAGTTCAGAATTCCTTTTGAAGCAAAAGAGAGACCCTAGGTTGTAACATAGACAATCCATAAGTGCCCTTGAGAGGTCAACATTAGTAGTTAGATTCCTCAAAGAAGTTGTGCATGGTGGAGGTGATGTCCTATTTTATGCCTTTAAATACAATAATTATGTCACGCACCCGCTAAAGATCGCAGCAGTAATATGTAACTATTTATTAAGAAATTTAGAATTTAATATAACATTGAAAGCTTTGTTTATGGCCCGACTCCTTTTAGAATGTGATCGCCCAAGTTAACGAAGCTTTCCATAGCATGTGATTAATAATCTCCCTAAAAGCAGCGATTAATATTAAACAAAGGAAGGCAGCAATGAATAAAAGGAGCGCTCAGATTAGTCAAACAAAAAGCTGTGATCAAGTTTAAAGGGTTAACAATTATTTAAGATGAGTCATGATTTTTGGAAGAGACATTATCTTTTCAAAAGGGTGTATCTCTTCACTCAACCAGGAAGGATATATAAGAGGGGTCAAATCATTTGTAAGAGGCATGAATTGAGATCAATGAAGCAGATTGGCAAAAGAGGAATAAGAAGTAGAAACTCATTGGAGTAAATATTAGTTACTAGCAAGAGGATTATTGTAAGTCTTGAATTTATTTTAATTTTATATATATATATATATACACACACACACACATACATACATACATACATACATGAAATATATATATATATGTTTATATAAGATTATGCAATAATGATGCTTGCAGCAATTATTGATCCTTATAAGTAATTATGATTCTTCCTTTATTATAAATATGGATAATAGATTCTTATAATAATCTATTTTGAATTTAGAGAAGTGATTGCAAAACAGGAAGGCTAATCAACCTTTTGAGTTCACGAGAGGTGAAGGCCCGAGAGACCTGCCATCAAGTACACCACCCATAGGGGGCTAAGCCTCGTGGGCCAGGAGGCAAATGTGGGCTCCTGGGCTTGGTGGAAGGGAGGTAGTCTTCATGCTCTTATCAAGCATGCCACCCCGAGATGGAGCACTTGTGGGCTAGGAGGTTTATTAGTGCTCTTGGGCTTGATCAAGGAGGACGACCAACCTCCAAGGTGGATTGAGGGATGGAAGGGTGGTCCACCTTCCATGCTCTCGCAATACAAGGGCGACCAACCTTGAGACTGCGGTTTTCAAACATTCAACAAATTCCTAACAAGATTATTATGGGAATCCATATTGGAATGGCTATTGCATTAATTAGAATTTGGATGTGACTAATGTGCATGGATATCATGATTTGTACTAATGACAAATAATATATATTATCATGGCTCATGAGCTAATGTCAATTTCTTGTGACTAGTATTGTGTGTAGGTCCTAAACTAGGATTTTATAAAAGGCATTTCAATTGGTAAATTTACAATTTTAAATGCTTTAAATATCTTATTTTGGATTCTAATTGTGCTTTTAGGGAAAAATCTAGGAGTATCCCAAATAGGGGACATTATAGTGGAAGCCCAAATTAATCAAAGTTAGAGCAATCTCCCATTTCACAAACTTGAAAAGAGGAACAATACGCTCCTTCAAATAGCCATGCTGATGTACGTACCACTCTTGTAAGTGCTTCTTCCCTTGTAAATTCTCCTCATCCTATTCATTATGGAGTTATTGGTCCCTTCTTCCATCCCATTTTCCCCCAAGGTTTTGGTCACAACTGAGGCGCCCAATATAAGCACAAAAGTGGATAAAGGCATGACCCAAACCCCCCAAACTTGCTCTCCCTAATTATATTCCTTGGTCTTGTCATATTTATGACCATTCTTATTTACATCATTCAGTGTGTTAGTTTTAGGATCAAAAATTAAATAAGCAGATTTAATACAATTTCAAACAAATAGACACAACATATACCTTGGGAAAACCCTCCAACTTGAGGGAGAAAAACCCAGCAACAATATATCACTTATATATTGATAAATCAGCAGCAATTTGCTTTTACAATGTGGTCAAATACTCAACTAATATGATGCAATATCAACAGCACCTCTCTCTAGATACAATTCGCTACTTCTCACAATATCAAACTCTTGAAACGCTAAGAAGATCTGTTGTAGAAGAATTCGCACTTGCTTGTGAATCGAATGACTTGATGATAGAATGAATGAATGTGATCTTCCTTATATACAATTCGCTGGAGAAGAGTGCCCCTTAAAGATACAAGGTCGGCCTTCAAAATGAAAGGATATGTCTCAAATAAAAGAATGCGAATATCAAGGAGAGGTCGGCCTTTAATAAATAATATTTATTCTTTAAGTGAAGCTCCTGTTCACTAATTGATAACAATAAATAAATAGCCGATGGCTATATGCAATTTATTGTTTATTAAATACAAGGCGAGAAGTATGTAGCCCGCGGCTATAACATCAACACTCCCTCTTAGCTAGGGAGGAATACTTCCCGATACACAAGGTCATTGAGTCTCTCAACATGACACCCACAATGGCTACACCCATATGTGGAAAGGAACACATCACAGAGTCACTCAACGTGATATTGTCCATCATGGCTACTCCCATGTATGGAACAAAATATGTGCACAAGTGCCCATCACGAAGTCACTCAACGTGATGTCGTCATCTCAACATGACGTCCACCATGGCTACTCCTAGAGGGTGGATAAGCACAAGTACAAGGAAATCATCACAGAGTCTCTCAACGTGATGTAATGGAGTCACTCAACATGACTTCCACCATGGCTACTCCCAGAGGGTGGAACAAGGGCTTTCACCTCAAATTTCTCTCACAGAGAAAGATACATTAACAAGGGCTTACACCTCAAATTTCTCTCCTAGAGAAATATGCATTAACAAGGGCTTACACCTCAAATTTCTCTCACAGAGAAAGATGCATTAAAGCAAATCACAGAAGATCACTGATGCTGTCTCCCTCTCAACTAGGGCTTCATTCTCCACAACTCCAAGCTTGTCTCGAAAGTGCACAAACTTCACTCGAGAGGCTTAGAGAATATCAGCCGCCCGCCTCATCGTAAGCATAAATGTATTCTCTCAACTGATGCTTTCCTCAATACCATATATCTCTCATGCGTAGTGGTATTTGATCTCAACATGTTTTGTTCGCTGGCGGTACTGGATTGACAGAAAGCTTCACACAACTTTGATTATCACAATGACTAATAGTCGGCTCCAATGATTGTCCAAACAATCTTGCAAGGAGCTTCCGAAGCCACACTGCTTCTCGAGCTACTACACATGCTGCAATATACTCTGCCTCTGTAGTGCTTAGTGCCATTGAAGACTGCTTCTTGCTGCACCAAGAAATCATCGCAAACCCCAAACTAAAGCAACAA
>VDFB02259198.1:0-89612 GCA_007258455.2 Sequoia sempervirens
TAATAACTCAACCATTAGTATGGGGCATCATTTAAACATAAAGAACCTACTCACAAAATGTACAGGAGATAAGCTGAGTATATACATATTTGAATTCATTTCCAGCATATAAACCTGAAGGAAGCTGTATGCAGACAGTATCGCTCCCTCATTTGGCCTAAAATGATAACTGCCAAAATTTAAGTTTATCATTTCTGCAGCATTTTCTGTCAATACATTTCTCATGTTGATTCCTTATTAAGGAAGGTCATACTGTTTTGCTTACTACTCAAAACACGATGCGACCCATTTCCATTGGAAGCTACAAATTGAGTTGGTTCTTTCAATGGTTAGCAGCACCTGACATGGATAAACAATGAGTGTGTAAAGATTATTTGAAGACGACACCCAGTTCTGCGATACCACATATCTTATTCAAGTCATCCTCTTAATATCATATAAAAAAGTAAAAACATAGGCACCTGGAGGTGTATTGCCTAAATTATCTATAAATATAATCACCGGAATATGTTGGTATGGGGCTAGGGATGCAGTCCTCATCCCTATACTGGAGTTTCTTGGTGCCTATGCATATAACTGTAACTACATGGAAAGAAACAAAGGATGGAAGTGTAAAGGAACATGGAAGGTGTCTCAAAACCTGATTGCTTCCCTCTTAAGGCAATTCACAAGGGTTTTGAAGTTTCCAATTCATCCCACTTTAAGTCAAGTTGCATACTTATAACCTACCAAATTAATGACCTGTTGTGGCCATGCCATTAGTCGTGTGATAACAAACACATAATTATGGTAGAGGAAGAATTGCTTATATGGGGTGGCATCAATGTTCGTTCCCTTTATCGGTTCTCTTCTCTCATTTCATTTATGTTGGCCTGCCTTTATATCCTTTTTGTAGGTTTTCTACCTTCTTGGAGGGGTTTCCTTTTCAATATATGGCATCTTTTTATTAGATCCATAGTGTTATGCATCATATGGCAGACTGATTGGCTCTATGTATGATTTATCTGGTGATTTATCTGGTATGTACATTGGCTGTGTGAATCTGCTAAGCACATTAAATTTGAATTTGCAGCAGTGACAACATGCATTTGCTGAACTGATTGGCTGTATGTGGGTCTGCTAAGTGCATCGGCTGCATGTGGATCTACTAAGAACTTTAATTTTGATTTCTGGCTGTGAAAAACATGAAGGTTTATGCTTGTTTGCCATCTATTACTGTAAAGGTGTCTGTATGTATGTAATTTTTACTTCCTGTTTCTCCTTCATGGTTCTCATCAAAACCTATGTTTAGTTTCCTGTAGATCTTGGTTGCTCTTTTGACTTCTGCTTTATATTTGAGCCTATTGGTGTTTTTGCTCAAATATATGAGATACTTAAAAAGTAAAAACCTAGTGGATATATTGTGTTATTAACAACCTCAACATATTATAAAATTGACAGTTCAGTTTCTTGTAAAATGGATAATCTTTTGAAGACAATTCCATTCATTATTTTTTTGGTTTTGCTGCTGATGGGTTCCTTTATTTTGTTTCTTGACTAAATTTCAGGGAAGATGATATTAGTACTTTGCGAATCCTTGTTGCTACAGATTGCCACCTTGGTTATATGGAAAAGGATGAAATTCGACGTCATGATTCATTTTATGCATTTGAGGAGATCTGCTCAATAGCTGAGCAAAAACAGGTATTGCATTTGAGATGTTTTAGTGGAAAGAAACTGATTCTGTAGCAATGTTTTACTAGTAAAGGTTCTGTAACCAAAATCTTGATCTATGAATATTTTATGGTTGACTTTATCGTCACTCCATGGATTCCTTCTAACGAGAAACTAGAGTGCAAGGGTGCTATCAGGTTTTCTCTTCTATTTTCTTGCTGCATTGTGGAGAAACTATTTTTCTAGTAGAGATAGTTAGCCTAATGTGTGGTCTATTGAACTAGTACTGTTCTGATGCATCCAAAACAAGTTGATAAATTCACAATAAGGACCATTATCTGTAACTTGCAGTGTATCATCCATTTTGGTTTTAATGTTTTTGGAGTTCAATTTGACAGTTGGGATAATCCCTTTTTGTTAACAACTAAAAAGGGATTATTTTCAAAGGAACATGTTTTGTCAAGGGAAAATTGCAAAAATTACCTTATTTATAAGCCCACAATAAACTGAGTTTTATTAGGATTGTTCTACGGACAACTTGTTTATGAACAAAGAGCATTATAATCTTTCTTTTTTGTCTAGGGAATGCTATTATAAATTTTTTTAGAAACTGTAGGCCATTTTGCAATAGTATGCTACATTATTGAACTTAATACTCCTGTGGGGAATTTGGGTAGCTACTAGCTTGTATGTTATATATGTTTTCTTGGTAGAATTGAGGATCAAAGGGCTTATAAGTAAGTTGTTTAATGCAATCCATATATTGTTTGATAATGTTGCTTAAATTTTTTTAGAGAGGCTTGTGTGTACAACAGGTATGCTGCCTTGTTATTCTATTTCAAGGGAAGGCGTGTGTAGTTTGTTGTAGAAGGAATGTCCTCAATGGAGGAAGATGTTGAAAATGGTTACTACTGCTTTGCTTTGCACATAATTAGCTAGAAGCGTGTAATCAAAATTGTTATGAATTGGCATCCTTATATCTGCATGCACACATTGAAATATGTTAGTTCTCATAAAAAATGTCTCATGGCAAAGGACATTCTTGTTTTAAATAGTGTAGATGTCCTTTGCACTATAGCCCTAAGCTTCACTTAAGAGAGTAAACTAATCCTCAATAGTTTCCTCTAATTTTGGTGATTGCCTAATCCTTCATTAAACTAGCTTATTTATGTGGTGGTGTGTGACTTGTAACTCTCTTGCTTTTTGCATCCTCTATGATGCCTTGATAAAATTGTTTGCAAAGTCAACAAAGACCTTGTCATTTAACATCAATTCAAGTTGCTCACTCAGATTTTTGCCATATTGTTTAGATCTAGTTTTTGGATTAAGGGTGTCTTCTTCCAGTATTTTCATAACGAAGATAACAGTGCTGGCAGAGGAAGTACAAAACACTCGTGATTTTCTTCTCAATAATAACATTGATTTATTTTGGTCTTTCCAAGAGTTGGCAGCCAATTCAGCTCTTTCCCTTTCCCCAACAGCCTCTCATTATTGTAATAGATCTTTAAACAATAGTAGAAGTAATCCCACATGGACCTCTATGTCCACACCCACTCCCTCTACCCTCTTAGCAAGTGGTGCCACTGGAATTTGATAACAAGGCAAAAAGAGAGATACACAAAAGGTATAGGTGGAGCATTCTCCACTTGGATGTAAGAGAAACACTTCCACTCATTGCTATTCAACTATGTAGCTGGGTTCGCCACAGAAAGGGCTGGATCTAGGTTTGGTGTGCACTGGATCCGGGTCTTGGTCTGGTCCCTCTGTGGGTATCGGCAGGGTTCCCCTTGAGGGGGCCTGGTTCACCTGGGGTAAACCCGAGACGAACCCAAGGGCACCTGGACGCTCCCAAACCAAATCTGGATGCACAGTGATGGGATTCTTTATTTTTTTGCATTTTTAAATTTTTTATTTTCACTTTGATTTTGACCTGCGCCCTCCACAACCCTCAAAGAGACTTCTAAATTAATAAAACATCAAAACTACTTCATTTTTGTTCATTTCTTTTGCAAACAACAACTTTCATTCCAGCAGGTTGAGCATTCATTTTTGCTTGTTGGATCAACAAAGGGAGTTGAAAATTGACCATTGAAGCTTCTACAAGCAATTGCATTGCAATTCCTACACATTTGCAAGTGTTCATTGGCTGCCAAGAAGATTGTAGAAGAATAGTTTTGCAAAGAGGAAGTTTTTTTCAATTTTTTTGTTTTACAAACATGAAACAAATTCTTTGTTTTGTTTATCTATGCTTTTTCTATTCTTCTATGAATGTATGAAAGATTCAAAAGAGCTAGATTTTATAAATCAAGTTTTTGTATTCAATTTTTTTGTTTTTGTATTGAATGTGTGTTTACAAATAGGAATCACAATGTCAACTAGTGCTAGCTCCGCAAGTCTACCTAAATTCAAAACAGATCTGTATTCTCCTCTATGGAAATATGTTTAAATGATACAACAGGTTCCAGGTGGTGGTGGTTACATTTGGAAATGCAATGAATCTGATGTTTAATATTCTAGTTCATATTTTCGGGTGAAAGCACATTTGTGTGGAATACCTAGAAAAGGCATCAAAGCTTGCTCTGGAAAGAACTGTGTACCTATTCCATCAGAGACAGTCATGTAGAAGATGCACAATTATTTTTTGCAAAATATCTTCCAAACCTTTGACATCAATGACAATATTTTTCCAACAGTCACCTTGTTGTAGCCACATGCTTAGAAGGATTATTTGCATTGGAGTATTTCAGGTAGCTTGATTGGTTGGATCAAGCTTATGGTGCCGATCAAAGCATAATCAAGTTGTACAAACCCCCATATTGGTAGGTCCCATTGCCATTGATAAGAGGAAATGTAGTGGTGAGTTGCAGTAGAGACTTGCTACGTTGGCCCTAAGCTAAACAATTGAGGCACAAGATGCTAGAGCCAAAGCAAAGGAAGATGCTAAAAAGGTTGGGCCCATGCTTGAATACCATGCCTTCTAGAGGAAGAAATGCAAATACGACTTGAAGAATAACCTAGTGCACCAAATCTAAAAGGCCACGAGAACTAAACTCAATAACAAATTTGGAGTTTTGGCACTTTTGGTGTGACATAGGGGATTCCTTTTCTGAGTGTGACTACAACAGGTTAGATGAATAGTTTTTAGAAGTCTATGAAAAATGTAGGGCAAAGAGAACGAATTACCATGAGACCACAAAGGCCCGAGAAAGGATGTCCTCATCTATTCAAAAGAAGCAATTAGATTGCCTTGCCAATGAGAATTTTGCGAGATGGTAGTTGTAGAGGCAAGGATATAGATTGTGGGAATAAACACAAATCCCTGCCCAACTCCACTAAGAGAGAATTCTAGCTAGATAAGGTCTGCCTCTAGTTGCCTCAACACCTATTTCTCTTTTCAAAAGAGGGAAGGTCAAGCCTGGAATATTCCGAGCCAAATTTTTTCGATTTTAACAAATTGCAAATTACAATCAATGCACCTGTTAAGGTTAGAGGATAAACCAAAACATGCAGAAAGCAACTCTAACCAGAATGTACACCAGGATCCCGATGTGGGCAAGGTGTGAGCATTGGTCAGAGGATCTAAAACAAACTGCTTATGCTGTAACTCTAACCAAGAATGGCGCCGATGATGGCGAGCATATGGTCAGAGGGTCTTCTAATCTAAATGCTGAAGGGAACTCGACGTCAAGTATGTGCTACCCAATCCAATACGGAGTGAGGGGCGACCATATGACGGAGTGATTACAATAACAATGCTTGAAAGATAAATGCTGAAAGCTGAAACACTCAACACCCAGAATGTGCTTGCTAACCCAGAATGGGAGAGTAGCTACGATAGGGCGGAGGTAAATTAAATGTAATAGCAAATGAAGACTGTAAAGATGAACATTACAATTTGATAAGCAAGATTATAACTGCTGTCAGTACTACTACCAGCTTACAAATGTTAGACAATGCCTTGCTATCAATTACAATCAAAAGTAATAGAACTGCAACAATATTAAAAGGATTCTGTCAATGAATAAGGAAGATCAACTCAGAAACTGCAATATTACGGCCAACCTGATAATCTGATTTTGACAGTCCGGATCTTCACATGCACAAACAGCAGCCCTGTAACTCACCAATTTACTCACAACACTCTCAAAACTCACTCAAATCTCACAGAATAAGATGCAAAATGACCATATAATGATGGCGACCCAATTAGCACACTGAAACCCCAACAGAAGACCTTAGATTATTTATGCACGAAAAACCAAGCAAGTACAGATGGTACGGCCAGCTAGAAGGGCGATTTTGTTTTAAAAATTAAATGTTGATCTATAAAATCTGAAACTTGAGACAAAGGTTCACCCTACCCAGACAGAGAGATATGAACAATGCCCAGAAGGATATTTTGTGTATTTTTTGACATATGAATGAAAATATGAATCTGCTGTAGCAAATAATGCAAAAACCAAAACTTCTAATATGCAAGCAACAACGCTATATAAGCAAATCCAACTACAAAGTATCAACTCAACAACAATGCAAACCTCACTAGAGAATCACTCATAAGCATACTAAATTCTCCACTAGATGCTATCTCTCAAGCATGAAGTCGAGCCCAGACTAGGAGGCATTCATTCCTCGAAGAAATCCCGCAACCATTTCGGCAGCATAACAATAGCATAGATCAAAGATACTGAAATGATGCTCAAGTCTTCCTTTTTATAAGTTTCGGTTGACTTCACGAAACCCTAAAATCCAACTCAATGTCCAAACCCTAGCTCATTCTTCAAGATGGTGTCCTTTTCCCTTTTAGCTCAATATTCATATTTTAATTAAATCAACACCTTGATAAATGCGCCCAAATTAACTTGCTTTGACTTTTGGAAAATTCATCAAATATTAAATATATCCTTAATGATGGCGCCACCCTTCAAGTCCACCTTTTAAAATAACATTAAGTCATTTGACTAGGCCAAGGTGATAAAATAACATTTAAATTATAATGTTATTTTTAAGTGAAATGAGCTCGACTTCCCAAAATTGCATTCTGAAGCCCGAAACTGAATACGCCACTTGAGTCAACTGAAGGAGAAGGTCAACTGCCTGATACCATCCTGTTTACTGCCAAAAATAGAATTTACTAAAAATAGTAAATTCCAAAAAATGCTCTGAATGCCGAGATGAACATACCACTGCGAAGCTTTCTAAAAACCCAGAAAGAATCCGCCATTGAATCCACCAACTCTGAGCAATGACCTCCTCAAAAATAGGAAACCCTAATTTTACCTTTCGACTAGCCTTCGGGTTTCCAGAAAAAGGCCAACGGTCACTAGAAAGGTCAGGTTCGAGAAGGGGACATTACAAAGCCTCACTAGTCATGATATCATATTTACTAAGTAGTGGAAATAGGAACATCTCAAGAAGAGGGTTCAAAGGAAAACCTTGCAAAAGCTGAAGGCATAGAGACCAAAGAAGTTCAGAATTCCTTTTGAAGCAAAAGAGAGACCCTAGGTTGTAACATAGACAATCCATAAGTGCCCTTGAGAGGTCAACATTAGTAGTTAGATTCCTCAAAGAAGTTGTGCATGGTGGAGGTGATGTCCTATTTTATGCCTTTAAATACAATAATTATGTCACGCACCCGCTAAAGATCGCAGCAGTAATATGTAACTATTTATTAAGAAATTTAGAATTTAATATAACATTGAAAGCTTTGTTTATGGCCCGACTCCTTTTAGAATGTGATCGCCCAAGTTAACGAAGCTTTCCATAGCATGTGATTAATAATCTCCCTAAAAGCAGCGATTAATATTAAACAAAGGAAGGCAGCAATGAATAAAAGGAGCGCTCAGATTAGTCAAACAAAAAGCTGTGATCAAGTTTAAAGGGTTAACAATTATTTAAGATGAGTCATGATTTTTGGAAGAGACATTATCTTTTCAAAAGGGTGTATCTCTTCACTCAACCAGGAAGGATATATAAGAGGGGTCAAATCATTTGTAAGAGGCATGAATTGAGATCAATGAAGCAGATTGGCAAAAGAGGAATAAGAAGTAGAAACTCATTGGAGTAAATATTAGTTACTAGCAAGAGGATTATTGTAAGTCTTTAATTTATTTTAATTTTATATATATATATATATATACACACACACACACATACATACATACATACATACATACATACATACATACATGAAATATATATATATGTTTATATAAGATTATGCAATAATGATGCTTGTAGCAATTATTGATCCTTATAAGTAATTATGATTCTTCCTTTATTATAAATATGGATAATAGATTCTTATAATAATCTATTTTGAATTTAGAGAAGTGATTGCAAAACAGGAAGGCTAATCAACCTTTTGAGTTCACGAGAGGTGAAGGCCCGAGAGACCTGCCATCAAGTACACCACCCATAGGGGGCTAAGCCTCGTGGGCCAGGAGGCAAATGTGGGCTCCTGGGCTTGGTGGAAGGGAGGTAGTCTTCATGCTCTTATCAAGCATGCCACCCCGAGATGGAGCACTTGTGGGCTAGGAGGTTTATTAGTGCTCTTGGGCTTGATCAAGGAGGACGACCAACCTCCAAGGTGGATTGAGGGATGGAAGGGTGGTCCACCTTCCATGCTCTCGCAATACAAGGGCGACCAACCTTGAGACTGCGGTTTTCAAACATTCAACAAATTCCTAACAAGATTATTATGGGAATCCATATTGGAATGGCTATTGCATTAATTAGAATTTGGATGTGACTAATGTGCATGGATATCATGATTTGTACTAATGACAAATAATATATATTATCATGGCTCATGAGCTAATGTCAATTTCTTGTGACTAGTATTGTGTGTAGGTCCTAAACTAGGATTTTATAAAAGGCATTTCAATTGGTAAATTTACAATTTTAAATGCTTTAAATATCTTATTTTGGATTCTAATTGTGCTTTTAGGGAAAAATCTAGGAGTATCCCAAATAGGGGACATTATAGTGGAAGCCCAAATTAATCAAAGTTAGAGCAATCTCCCATTTCACAAACTTGAAAAGAGGAACAATACGCTCCTTCAAATAGCCATGCTGATGTACGTACCACTCTTGTAAGTGCTTCTTCCCTTGTAAATTCTCCTCATCCTATTCATTATGGAGTTATTGGTCCCTTCTTCCATCCCATTTTCCCCCAAGGTTTTGGTCACAACTGAGGCGCCCAATATAAGCACAAAAGTGGATAAAGGCATGACCCAAACCCCCCAAACTTGCTCTCCCTAATTATATTCCTTGGTCTTGTCATATTTATGACCATTCTTATTTACATCATTCAGTGTGTTAGTTTTAGGACCAAAAATTAAATAAGCAGATTTAATACAATTTCAAACAAATAGACACAACATATACCTTGGGAAAACCCTCCAACTTGAGGGAGAAAAACCCAGCAACAATATATCACTTATATATTGATAAATCAGCAGCAATTTGCTTTTACAATGTGGTCAAATACTCAACTAATATGATGCAATATCAACAGCACCTCTCTCTAGATACAATTCGCTACTTCTCACAATATCAAACTCTTGAAACGCTAAGAAGATCTGTTGTAGAAGAATTCGCACTTGCTTGTGAATCGAATGACTTGATGATAGAATGAATGAATGTGATCTTCCTTATATACAATTCGCTGGAGAAGAGTGCCCCTTAAAGATACAAGGTCGGCCTTCAAAATGAAAGGATATGTCTCAAATAAAAGAATGCGAATATCAAGGAGAGGTCGGCCTTTAATAAATAATATTTATTCTTTAAGTGAAGCTCCTGTTCACTAATTGATAACAATAAATAAATAGCCGATGGCTATATGCAATTTATTGTTTATTAAATACAAGGCGAGAAGTATGTAGCCCGCGGCTATAACATCAACACTCCCTCTTAGCTAGGGAGGAATACTTCCCGATACACAAGGTCATTGAGTCTCTCAACATGACACCCACAATGGCTACACCCATATGTGGAAAGGAACACATCACAGAGTCACTCAACGTGATATTGTCCATCATGGCTACTCCCATGTATGGAACAAAATATGTGCACAAGTGCCCATCACGAAGTCACTCAACGTGATGTCGTCATCTCAACATGACGTCCACCATGGCTACTCCTAGAGGGTGGATAAGCACAAGTACAAGGAAATCATCACAGAGTCTCTCAACGTGATGTAATGGAGTCACTCAACATGACTTCCACCATGGCTACTCCCAGAGGGTGGAACAAGGGCTTTCACCTCAAATTTCTCTCACAGAGAAAGATACATTAACAAGGGCTTACACCTCAAATTTCTCTCCTAGAGAAATATGCATTAACAAGGGCTTACACCTCAAATTTCTCTCACAGAGAAAGATGCATTAAAGCAAATCACAGAAGATCACTGATGCTGTCTCCCTCTCAACTAGGGCTTCATTCTCCACAACTCCAAGCTTGTCTCGAAAGTGCACAAACTTCACTCTGGAGAGAGGCTTGGTGAGAATATCAGCCGTCTGCTCATCAGTACAAATGTATCTCAACTGGATAGCTTTCCTCAATACCATATCTCTGATGTAGTGGTATTTGATCTCAACATGTTTTGTTCTGTCATGAAACATTGGATTGACAGAAAGCTTCACACAACTTTGATTATCACAATGACTAATAGTTGGCTCCAATGATTGTCCAAACAATCTTGCAAGGAGCTTCCGAAGCCACACTGCTTCTCGAGCTACTACACATGCTGCAATATACTCTGCCTCTGTAGTGCTTAGTGCCACTGAAGACTGCTTCTTGCTGCACCAAGAAATCATCGCAAACCCCAAACTAAAGCAACAACTAGAGGTGCTCTTCCGATCAGCTACACTCCCTACCAATCAAAATCAGAATATCCTTGCAACTGAAGATCTACATTGGAAGTATATCTCAAGCCATATCCAATTGTGCCACGCAAGTATCTCAGGATATGCTTTGCTGCAACTAGATGTATTTTCCTTGGTTCACACATGAATTGACTAAGTGCACTCACTGCATAGAAAATATCTGGTCTAGTATTGACTAGATACATCAACGATCCAATCAACTGCTTGTACATAGTGGGATCTACTAGATTTGAACTAGCTACAGACTCACTCAACTTCTTCAAATTGGTTTCCATCGGTGTAGACATGGATTTGCAATCTGTTGGCATTTAAATTCGCACCTCTGGTATGCAGATTTGAAAACAGCTATGCACAGATAAACTGCTCTTCAAATTACGAGGGGAAGCTCCCTCTTGCTGATGGTGTTGTAAGAAAGTAAACTAAAACCAAGTTGCCTATCTTTTTGATCAGCTTAGAGCACAAGGTTTTTTAAACACAAACGCCGCAGCTGAGATTTTCTGATATAAGTTTAACTACGACTAACTTAAACTAAAGACGTTCCTAACCTCTCAAGTAATAGTAGAGCAAGAGAAGTTAGAAATTAACAAGGTAGATTTTCTGACAAAAATACTTCAATAATCTCTCTTTCAACGAACACCTACACACTTCACTGCAAGCTGAAATAAAGATCACAAAAGTAGAACATAGATAACGGAAATCTGAGATTTTGGACCAAGGCAAAAGAGGCTCATGATTTTATTACTCAAATCTCTGAAACAAAGCTCACTTCTAACATGCCTTGAACAAGAAATTGCAGCTAAGAGGCTTGCAAACTTATTCTTAACACAATAGAAAACAACAATCACACTAACTCCTTGTTGGCTAAAGAGGCTCAACAATTTGCTTATCACAACACAAATGAACAATACTTGAGCAACAAATAGAAGGCACAATAGGCTCAGCGTTTTGTTCTCACTAGCATGGTTAGAGAAACTAAATGAGCAAAGACTCTTATTTATAGAGAAGCAGAGGAGTAAGGAACCCTAAAATCTCCTTGCTTTCACAATCTAGGGCTTGCTCAGCCAAGCTTTATTACTAAATCTAGAAAGAAGATAACATCTAAAACCCTAGAAAGCGAAAAAGCAGAAACGCCAACTATTACATCTTATCCTCTTTCTATCCTCAAAGAATGGATAAGGATCATTCCAAGAATAGAAAGAAAGCGGGAAAGAAAGCTTCTAGAAGAAAGCTGCTTTAAAGCTCGATCACATCCGCTAGGAAATTTGAGATTGTGTCCCGGTTCGGTGCATCTATGCCATCAACAGCAAAGCACCGCTTTTCAAGAATATTTTCAGCATTTGCAATAGATCTCAGGAAATCTTCGACCTCATTGGCCGCTTTATCGAACTTTGCTGACATCACTGAAATATGGCCTATCCTTCCGCCAACTGGACTGCAACTGTGAACAACACTCTAAAACTGAACTTGCACTTCCACAAGCCCGACGTAGGAACCATCTTCAAGACTGTACTGAGAAGGGATCTCTATGACGAATTCGCTGATGAAAAGAAGAGCTTCAACCACCCTTTGTCTGTAGGCGATGAATTCTTCAGATATCCTCTCATAGGTTTTAACTTTGAAAACATGACGCTCCCTCCAGGCAAGGATTTGTCTCTTGTGCTCCTTTGAAACTGCTGAACCGTAGGCTGTGTCTAAATCAGCAATGATAATCTCATGCCTAGGTTTTACTTCAGCCAGTGTTTGTTCAAATCCTTGGATACCTTGACGTAGCTCATGAGCGTTTTCTCTTAATTGGAACATCCGAGCCAAGATCTCCTTTCCTCTGACAATGAAGCTCTCGATCCACTCCTGAGTCTCTTTCCCACAAATGACCAGCTGTCTTAACTGATGGTGATCAGCTGGCGTCTCCAAGACCTGGGGCAGCAACTGGGTTGCTTGTGAAGAACCATGGACAAGGTTAGAAATGAAAAGCTTGAGCTGCTGATTTTCAGCCTTGAGGGCTGCCTTGTCTTCTCCATCTTTAAGTACTCTTTCCTGAAGATTTTCTGATGCAACTCTGAAGAGACTCAAATCTGCATGTCTGGTATTTCTACCGAGATTCGCCTTGACCATGACGAAGTCATCCATGTTCACCTCATCCCTATTCTTGTCTTCTGGGGGCACTGCAGTCTCCATGACTATCTCGTTATCAGGATTCCTATCAAAGTGAACTTGCTTCTTTGCCTTCTTCTTAGGAGGTTCCTGATAGATGTTATCGAGATCGTCAACACTCACTTGATATGAAGGCCTTCTCCTAACCCTTCCTAAGGAGTTCTCAAGCCAAGACACAGTAGTATCTTTACTAACTTCCTCAGGAGGTGCAACTGTAATCTCCTCATCATCTTCGATATCAAGATCAATGTGAATCGGTGAAGAACCTGTCAAAGGTACAGAAACATGTGTTGTAGGTGGCTCCTCTGCTTCATTCTGAGGTATGGGCTCGTCAGGAGGAACTTTTGAATCAGCTGTAGGCTGCTCCTGTATGACTATGCCTGAGAAATCTAACCTTCTTTTTACATTTTTATTTGATCTACTACCTTTGACGCCTTCTTGAGACTGACTTTTACCCTTCTGTTTCGACTGTGCTCTGGAGGAAGAGGGAATTATCCTTGGCGACTCTGCTACTAGAACGGAGTTCCTCCTTTTAAGGACCAAGAAAACCTTACTATACTCAAGAACTTGTCTTGTTCTATCTTCAACTGAAAGAGATTCCTTGTTTGCCCAGTTAACTTGTGGTAAGGGCTGATCTTCAATTTGTTTCTGATTGTACATCGGGAGAAGCACATTTTCATCATCATTTGATAGCCCTTCTATATCTTCATTTAAGCAATCCTTCATCTGATGGAGAGTGAGCCTGCTATAACTACGTCTCCGCACCTCGAACTCATCTGCACAATTAGCCCAAAAATCTTCCAGTGCGGCTATATGATCATAGTTCTTCTCCAATCGGCCAGCGTAAACACCGTGAGGATCGAAAGATCGCCTCTCGCTGTAAGAGTTGAGGCCGAATTTATCTAACTCTTCTCCTATTGTCTTGGCATTTGCAGCAGTCCTGCATGTATAAATTCCCAACCCTAATGGAAAGTGGAGGGAGGGTTTCCTTCTGTTCCTCAAGACTGTGTGAACACTGTGAGCTTGCCTCAAGAACTCCATGAAGATGACCTCATCTGACGGATACCTTGGCAACATGAGCGGGGCACCTGAATAACCATAGACCTTGAGATAGGTAAAAGTAGGAAACTGTATAAACCAATCCGCCCATTCCGCCATTGCTGCCCTGGCAACTGAAGATATACGGACATGCAGCTCGTTGTCTAGGTCCCGCACTGTATACATCAGAAAAGCCTCGTTCACCCTTTTGTAGTGGTGCAACGACTTTGTGAATTCCAACTGGGGATAGTAGTTATATATGTGTTGTACGCTCAATGACCCCTCGGCGTTTAACCCTCTGAATTGACCTTGATAGGCCACCAGGTAGACTAGGTATGACACCATGTGGAATACATGAAACTGGAAGTATTCTGTTATCTGCTGATGTAGACAATCGCTGATCAAAGTAGGCCAGTCATAGAACTCGGTTTTCTTCATGATGTGGGGTATGGCGTAAAACATCCAAGGTTGAAACTTGGTGGCATCTTCTGAGCCAGTAACCCTATTGAGCAAAGTGATGATGATGGCAACCTCGTCCTTGAACTCCCCACGCCCAACGTTCTTTGGCAAGGTCTTATGTTTTTCTTTCATCCATCTCTTTGCAATCTTCTTGCTATATATATCTTTATGCATATTCCATATCCTTTCGCATTCACCCTTTGAGAGAGTAACGCTTTCAGGCCATGGGGGAATGGAAAAACACTTTTCGATCACATCAGGCTTTATACTGCAAATCAATCTACCATCTGCTGACTGGATCTCCCTAGTAGCCGGGTTGTAATGCTTAATGCAAGCGATTACGAACTCAAGACTCTGAACTGATATAGGAATTGACGCTGCTGCGAGGAGTCTGGAATGTCCTAGGTTCTTGATTGAAGTGTTGCCTGCTCTCTCCAATGTATGCAAATCGAACACCGACTTGATGTGATGCAAATCTGTCTCAGCTGTTTTGATGTAATTGTGAAAGAGAGCTGATTCTGTCTTGAAAACATTGGGAGTGTACTCCATTTCAGAAAACTCGAAGAATGACTGTAAACTTCGCTAGGTTCGACAAGTTTTGAGCAATTTCTATTTTTAGAATGCTGATTTTTGTGTCCAATGGACAAATTTTTTGAAAATTTTCCGAGATATGGGTTTTGCTCAGAAATTCGAAAGACAACCGGATCGCCGTTTTGAAAATTTTGATTTTTGCAAGCAGCAAACCCTAATTTCTTCAAATTTTCCAAAAAAGGCACTGGGTTTTGTTAACAAGATTAGAAATGGACCCTGATTTGTTTTGCAAAACCTTGCGTTTGATCGAAAACAGCTAACCCTAGGTTTTGAAATTTTCTTGAAAAAAGCTGCGATATGGGTTTTCTTCAAGACTGATTGAAAAGGACCCAGATGGTTGAAATTTGAATGCACTGAGGTTTTCACTGACATGCAAAATAAAAGCACTTGCTGCAACTTGATGAAGTTCTTGAAAATTTCTTCAGAAGATTGAGGCAAAAATACCCAGATAACTGAAAAATGGAATGCTTTGGCCGCCTTCTTGAAAAATTCGATTTTCTGGAACAAAAAGCTTGAAAAAGCAAGGGTTTATGCTTGCTGGTCTGAAAAATCTGATGTAAAACCAGCAACTATGGATTCTTGAATCACAAAACTTCTTCAAACTTGCTGCTCCAACTTTCTCCTCTGGATGCTACCTGCAAAAATAATGAAAAATACATGAAAGAATGGTGTTAAATAGACTTTAGGGCTTTGGATTAGGTTTTGCTTTTATTTCCAAAACCCTAAAACTCAGTCTCTTTGAACTTGGACGCCATTCTCCTTGCTTGGCAATTTTTGAAACTTTTGAAAACTTCGAAAAATATTCTAAGGCATGAACATTTGGGCGCCTTTCTTCAATAGGGGTGCCCACTTCTTCCAGTGTTAGTCAAAATTTTAATATTTTCAACTCTCCTTCATTTTGACATGCTGCTTCGCCTTTGATTTCTCGTTGACAGATTGACCTGACAGGCGGGCTGAAGGTTTCACGGCGGAGCTTGATTGATTCTGAGGAAGAAGTTCTGGAGGCATCTCTGGCGAATGACTTCATCTTGACCTCCGAATTCATGGGAGCCTTTTCCTTCGAGGGGCTTCGAACTTTCACAGTGTTAGCCATTTTTCTGATCTTCAATTTCTTCATAAAATCCTCTTATACAGACAATCTCGTCAAATCTAGAGCTCCAGGCATCAGATCGACTCCCTGTTATGCTCATCGCGAAGCTGACGAAGAATGAGAAGGGGTCTTCTGGGACGAACTTAATCAAATAATGATTTTAAGGCCCTCAAAAGTTTGGGCGCCCATCTTGACTGGGGGCGCCCATTTTACCCAGACTTAGTTTATTTTTCATTTTTTCTGTCTGCTTGTGAATCTTGGTTCTCAGCCTTCATCGGACCCTACTTTCAGCTCCTCGTATCTGGTGACTGTGAACTCCGATTGACGTGCTGGATATCTTGCTGGAAAGCTAGATCAACTACGAAGAGATTACGTTAGACACTCGTTTGCAGATTCATTTGTTAGGGCCCTTGAAAACTTGGGCGCCTTTCTTCCTTGGGGGCGCCCACTTTGCCAACACTTAGTCAAATTTTGATATTTTTCAACTTTCCTCGTTCTGACGTCAGTTTGAATACCCCTGTTTAGCTCTGAATTCCAGATGATTGAGTGATCTGTTGACTGCGCCGCTGAATTCGTTGCGAGGCTGGCAAGGAACTGAACAAATTTGATTGGAGGCAAAAACCCTAATTTTGACATTTGATGCCCCAAAAAGGTGGGCGCCTTTCTTCAACAGGGGCGCCCAAATTCAGCAGTGTTAAAAATTTTCATGAATTTCCAATTTTCTTTCTCGTTCTTCGTGCATGTTCATCATTTCATCTTCTGTCGAATGCTTCGAACGTTGGATCTGACGCCTGACAGCCGGCTGACCTCCATTGATGACCTTGGAGCTCCATATATGCTCCTGAAAAAGCAGAATAGACCCAGTAGGGAAAAACTGACTATTTTGAGATTCTGACTGCACTAGCTTGATATGGACGTATTTTGAGCCAATCAAAATCATTTTGGACCCTATTGGACCAACTTTCTATTTTTAGAAAATTTTGCCAATATCCATTTCGAAAGAAACCCAGAAAAACCCAGAAAACGTTACTATTTCGAGAAAATTTCTAAAAATAGCAGTTTTCCTAAATTTTAGGGATGAAAAATTGAGATCTGGGTTTTGTAGGTTAAGCTGTTCTTAGCAGACCCAGATTGTCAGAAATTGAAAATTTTGTGTTTTGACCCCTCATGCAAGACGTGCACACTCAAATTCTGACCTTTTTGACTAATTTAACAAGACTTTTACTCATTTCTTCAAAATGTCTAAGTGTTACAAAAATTTTAATTTTGGGTTACAACACAATCCATCATACCAAACCTCTTCGGGATGTCTATAGTATACTTCCCTTGACTTAGGATGATCTCATTAGGCCACTGCCACACTTCTAATCCTAGGAAGTAATGCATGTATCCAAGATCTTTCATCTCAAATTTAGAAGCTAACTCCTTGCATTTGATAACAAGATATTTTGCTCCTGTAAGAAATAGATCATCAACATACAAAACCAAGATTAATGCCTCACCATCAACTACCTTGAAGTAAAGATTTGAATCAACATCATTCTTGGAGAAGCCCAAGCTCATTAGGTATTGATCAATCCTCTCATACCAAGCACGAGGAGCCTGTTTAAGGCCATACAAAGCCTTCTTCAATTCACAAACATGAGACTCCTTCCCATGGATCTCAAAACCATCAGGTTGCTCAATGTATACCTCTTCTTCAATTACACCATTAAGGAAAGCTGTCTTTACGTCCATCTGATGTAGCTTCTATCCCTTAGCTGTTGCAATAGCAATAATGGTTTTGATGGAAGTATAACGAGCAACCGGAGCAAAGGTTTCCTCATAATCTATTCCCTCTTTCTGAGAGAATCCTCTAGCCACAAATCTAGCTTTGTACTTCTCAATGCTTCCATCAGCCGCATGCTTGATCTTGAAAAGCCATTTAGAGGATACAACTGATTTCCCTTCTGGTCTTGGAACTATATCCCAAACATCATTCTTGATAATGGATTGATATTCTTCAGTCATAGCATCTCTCCATACTTGCTGACTTGATGCTTCCTCAAAATTGGAAGGCTCAGACTCAATGATATGACTCATTAATGCAACATAGCTTGGAAACTTCTGTGGTCTTTTGCTTTCTCTGAATTTTCCTCTAGGAGCTGCAAACTTTTCTACCTCCTGCATTGTTTGCCTAGCCCATAGAGGTTTCTTTCGACCTATGACAATATCTCTTGGCCCATCAGTTGGTTCCAAAGGCTCAACTGGATCACCATCCTCTTCTGGTTTAGTTGACTCCCTCTGAATCTCAAGAGTATGGTCAACATCCATATCCTGAGGAGTCTCCTGGTCTTCATTATCTATCTCCATTTGTGAACCTTTAGATCTTTTGAATGTAACATCTTCTTCAAAAGTGACATCCTTGCTGATCTCTATCAGTTTTTGACTTGGAATATAAATCGTGTAGGCTTTTGAAGATTCACTGTAACCCACAAATATTCCTTTCTTGCCATATGGTTCTAACTTGGTCCTCTTATCTTTAGGCACATGTATGTAAACAGGACAGCCAAAGATTCTCAAATGACTAACCTTAGGCTTTACTCTTGTGAAGGCTTCTTCAAGAGTCATATTCTCCAAAATACGATGAGGGCTACGATTCTGAACATACACTGCAGTTCTAGATGCTTCTGCCCAAAGGAAGGTTTGCAAGTCTTGATCATGGATCATAGCTTTAGCTGCCTAAAAAATGGATCTATTCTTCCTTTTTGTAACACCGTTTTGCTGTGGATTGTAAGGGACACAAAACTCCCTCTTAATCCCTGCCTCGATAGAAAAGTTACGGAAGCCTCCAGAGATGTATTCTCCTCTGTTATCAGATCTTAGAACTTTGATCCTCTTCCTAGACAAGTCCTCTACTTGAGCCTTTAATTCTTTGAACTTCTCAAGTACTTCTTTAGATTCCTTAGACTTTAAGAAATAAATCCAAGTCTTTCTAGAGTAGTCATCAATGAAAATTACATAATACCAAAAACCACTCAAAGATGCAACAGACATTGGACCACACAAATCAGAATGAACAAGGTCTAGAATACATCTAGATCTACTTTCACTACTATGAAAAGGACTTTTAGTATTCTTACCCAATGCGCATCCTCGGCAAGTACCTTCATGCTCTTGACCGAGTCTTGGAAGTCCAGTGACCATCTTCTGTATGGATGGAAGGGCTTTGAAATGAAGGTGAGCAAGTCTTCTATGCCAAAGCTCACTTGAACTGATAGAGTCATGCAACAATGCCTGCATTGGAGGAATGGAAAGTCTATAAAGACTCTCGTGCCGAACCCCAATCACTCGAGTTGACTTGATGCTAGAGTTCTTCGGCCAAGCAAAAACTTTTCCCTCTGAAAATGCAACTTGATATCCTTTGTCCTCTAAATCAGAAATTGATACAAGGTTCCTCTTGATACTTGGTACGAACAACACATTGCTCAAATGAAGAGAGATGCCGGAGTCTAGGTGACGAGAGGAGGCTCCAACACCTTTCACTGAATAGCACGCATCATCTCCAATTATGACTTGAATGCTAGTATCTCTCTCCACCAAATCTGAAAGATGTTCTCTAAATCCAGTAATGTGACGAGAGGCGCCACTATCAATCAACCATGTGCTGCTATCGGTTGGAACACTGCTTGATAGGGTTGAGATAAATAGAAATTCACTTGAATTATCTCTTGAATCCTTTTGAGGAGAGGCATCATTCACATCCGCAGTAGAAGCATGTTGTTTTGGAAGAGTTGCACAATCTCTCGCATAGTGACCAAACTTGTCACATCTGAAGCACTGTAAATGGGAGAGATCCTTCTTCTTCTTAAATCCAGGAGCACCATCCGATCTTCTATCTCTGTTCCTCTTGAAATTGCCTTTCCTTCTCTTCCTTTCCTCTTCGATGTTTGAGCAACAAGTACATGATTGTCTTCATTGTTAGAACTTCGCCCATTACCTCTTGCTGCCAATCTTGATTCCTCTTGAATACAATCTGCTCTAAGTCGATCAAACTTAGGTAGCTTCGATCTTCCACTAATACCTTGGATAAATGGCTCCCAAGATTGAGGAAGACCGTTGAGTGCCAACATGACTAAGTCCTTATCATCGACCATATTTCCAATGGCACAAAGCTGATCTCTCAACTCAGTGATCTTCATGAAGAAGGAGATGACTGAATTTCCTTTCACCATCTTGATGTGATGTAGCTGTTGCCTCAATGCAAGAGCTCGGCTGGTGTTATTAATCTCATACAATCCCTCCAATGTCTTGAACATCTCTCTTGTTGTCTTCAACTTGGAGATAATAGGCACAAGGTGATCCTTCACAGAATCAATCAAAATCTTCTTGGCCTTTGTGCGATTCTTCTTCCATTGTGTTTGCTTAGTCTCACCGGAAGGTTCAGGTACCTCTTTCACGATCTTATAGAAATCTGATTACGATCTTGCTTAAACCCGCTCTGATACCATGTTAGTTTTAGGATCAGAAATTAAATAAGCAGATTTAATACAATTTCAAACAAATAGACACAACATATACCCTGGGAAAACCCTCCAACTTGAGGGAGAAAAACCCAACAACAATATATCACTTATATATTGATAAATCAGCAACAATTTGCTTTTACAATATGGTCAAATACTCAACCAATATGATGCAATATCAACAACACCTCTCTCTAGATACAATTCGCTACTTCTCACAATATCGAACTCTTGAAACACTAAGAAGATCTGCTGTAGAAGAATTTGCACTTGCTTGTGAATCGAATGACTTAACTTGATGATAAAATGAATGAATATGATCTTCCTTATATACAATTCGCTAGAGAAGACGCGCCCCTTCAAGATACAAGGTCGTCATTCAAAATGAAAGGATATGTCTCAAATAAAAGAATGCAAATATCAAGGAGAGGTCG
The DNA here is from genome assembly GCA_007258455.2 of Sequoia sempervirens. NCBI lineage: Eukaryota > Viridiplantae > Streptophyta > Pinopsida > Cupressales > Cupressaceae > Sequoia > Sequoia sempervirens. The sequence continues at coordinate 20,810 of VDFB02259198.1, forward strand.
GCCTTTAATAAATAATATTTATTCTTTAAGTGAAGCGCCTCTTCACTAATTGATAACAATAAATAAATAGCCGATGGCTATATGCAATTTATTGTTTATTAAATACAAGGCGGGAAGTATGTAGCCTGTGGCTATAACATCAACACAGTGCACCCATAATTTCTTACCATACAGGGCTTTAACCCTACCAATAGTTGGCTGAGCAATTCATGGAAATCCATAGGCAAGCTGACACTAATTGTACCTAGTCTTGGCTCTAAACTTGAGAATGGGCCACCCCACAATTCATGATCTAGTTTAAGCCACTAAATATGACCATGCACTGTAATTGTTGTTCCTAGGGAACAAAGGTGTGTAGAAAAAATAATTGCAGAGATTGGGCCATTAGTGTTGCATTAGTCAATTTAAAAAATATTGATTTGCAATTGGATATTTAGTTCCTCGAGTATACCAACAAGATCTATACCAAATTGAATATGACCACTTGGGAAACTAGGCACAAAGGTCTAGAGGTCAAATGCGTGAAAAGAAGCTAGAGGTCAAGCAAGTCAAGTCAAAAGTTCTCAAGATATAATGGTAGCAAGTGCAACAAGAAGTTGAAGGATTAAGGGTAGAAGTAGAAGTTGCTAAGTCAAAATGGTGTAAAGTTAGCTTTGAGTTGAAAGAAATACAACAACAATGGAGAAACTCATGCATGAAAATGAACGTTTGAGAATCCAATTGAATGAGGTTACGAAGAAGAATGAGGAAGTAGAATCCTTTGTGACCTTTGTAACTATTGCCTAAAGATATGTGTTAGTCTTATTGGCAAAGAGTTGAGGGGCACATCCCATGCCTTAAAGATATTGTTTGCATCACACAAGAGATTGAGAGGTTTGAAACAAAAGCCAAGGAAACAATTTTGGCTACGAGGGCAAAGGTTGCAAATAAACTAGTAGATGTTGCAAATAAATGAAATATAAATGTAGGTTTTCTTGAGCAATTGGCGGTGTTTGAGAAAGTTACCCAAGCGCTAGGGCCAAGCAAGATTAGTTTAGTCCCACTCCATCGTATACATCTTGTGCTGAGCATTTTGTTTGTTCAGTAAATAAAGGACTCCCTTCACTAAGCTCCAAGATGGAGCTCCCCTCTTTGATGATTTTTTCTAGGATTCGTGGGTAGAAAGTATTGACAAGTGGTCATCAAGTCTAGTCTTGTGGCTATTTGATGGTAGGAAATTTGTTATGAGCAATGTGCTAGCTAGTAGAGCATGATGTGCAAGTCCACCTAAAAATGAACTCTCTCCCAAAACTGCCTTACGTCCCTTGGTCCTACTTTCAAAATATTTGGCCATTTTAAAGTGTTCATCTTTGGTTATTGAAGATGAGTGGATCACACTTTTTAAATTCATTTCAAGACTTCCTCGGTAGCAATTTGTTGCTTAGCTTTCTTAGGTTTGCCCCTTGTGAATCCATTGTCCATTCTTCTTCTTTTCTATATGTTGGGATGTTTTGGCAACTTTTCTCATCAAGAGATTTGGCAAAAAATCCAAATTAAGTGTGAAAACTCGATGATGAGACAGTGAAAAGATGGCCAACAAAGGAAAATGAGCTCCATTAGTCTAGTGACCTCAACATCTCGCATGTGACATAAGACTATGCTTGGAAGAAGGCCACAACTTGACAAATGGTGAGCCATGTTCCTCCATTGATTCTTTTATTGAAAAAATTACTTACTACTACTTGATCCTTGGCATGGTTGGAGTTTTCCCAAAATAGTGTCTTTTTCTATCTCCATTTTTATGTTTATTAGGATCTCAACCGAAAAATGGCTGTTACTTTTACAAAATTGGGGGAGACTCAACTTACCTCATACCATACAACAAATCTAGTTACATAGCTTGTAGAAGTTTGCAAGGTAGGGCACATTGGTATCCTTTCAAAATTCCTTTATTCTTACAAAATATTGGAAATGTGCCATACAACTTGTTAAATTACTGCAAACCTTGATTTGCATAGGTTTTTGGTGATGCTATTGGATAGGCGAAGTCTTTGAAAAACCAAAAATTGGTCCCCATGGAAAATGAAATGGAAAACCTATTGAGAAATTCAGTAAAACAAATTTTGGATTTCAAATTTCCATTTGGTTAAAGGATTTGAGATCAAGTGGTAAAAGTGTTGGATTCTCATTATGGAGATGCAAGTTCAAATCCCCAAAGTGATATCTAGGTTGTGGAATTGTTGGTCTTCCACTCCTTAGCTTCTAGTAAGAATTTCTAAGTTGTTATCTAAATGTTAATGCTCTTAAGTAGCTAAGTATTGTATTCCTTGTAAGGGGCTAAGTGATCAGCACACGATTATATTTAGAGGGGGGAGGGGGAGGGGTGATGGTGAATCAATATAATACAATCTTTTACTTTTTTAACTTAGCAATCACAATAACATCAATTTCACAATATCAATAACAAGAAGAACACACGATTTATGTGGAAACCCTTACGGGAGAAAACCACGACAAAATATTGCTTTTATATATATCTCTTTTACAATCGTCGTAGGCACCAACCTACAAGAGACACCAATTCCCTCTTATCTGATTTGTAGGTTTCAACCCACTGGAGACACCAATCCCCACAATTGAGGACCAACTCAGTAAGAGACACCAATCTCTTTAATTTGTAGGCACCAATCTACTGGAGACACCAATCCCTGTCACTGAGAACCAACTCAGCAAGAGACTCCAATATCTTCGCCCTTCGGTATGAGGCACCAACCTCATTCCGTGTGAGGCACCAACCTCTCCAATATGATTTCACCTTCACAATGTTGCTTCTTCAATAGATGATGAACAATTCAATCTCTTTTATAAGAATCTTAATCTCACATATCTTCAATGAATGATATTCATATAAACTGCTTCACAAAATCTGCCTTATATATTTTCTTCATACAAATCTGCTATAATCTCCTTCAGAAATCTGCTATAATCTCCTTTAAAAATCTGCCATAGTCTCTTTCAGAAATCTGCTATAATCTCCTTCAGAAATTTGCCTTTGAATAATATTTTATTATTTTCTTCACATTCTTATTTGCTAGTGTATATATGATATAACTTTATTTTTACACACTTCTCCACATATTTCTTATTCCATTTATATCCTTATGTTCCTTTGAAAAGAGACACCACTTCACAATATTGCTTGGCAAAGAGATGCATCCTTCATCAATTGCCACTTTCTTAAAACATAAATCACTCTTTTAATATGATCTCTGTTGGTGTAATTAATTATTTAATTACACTTTAGCATAAGTTTACTTAGGCATATTTTATTTCCTAGGTTAATTATTATCCTTATCTTGTTGAGCTGTCTTTTTGTTCAAGATAAGATTAGGGTTGTGCATGATTGCCTTTTTGAAGGCTTTTGTATTATTTGTAAAAAAATTACTTTCAATAATTATTATTCTGGTTTTTTGCTTGCACAAATTTGCTTTGAGGATTTACAAAACATTTCTTCTTTTTTGTTCTGAATATCTGTTGCATGTGATAGGTGATTGCTTGCAGGTGATTCTTGGGGACAATAAAGTTGGTTTTTCAACTTCTACATGGTATCAGAGCTCCAGACCTGTGGCTTCCTGTTCTGTTTTAAAGATATTCTCTCACAGCGTTTTCTTCTGTGCAAGGGTTTCAAGCCAGGCTGATTTTTGGTAGATTTGGGGGTAGCTTAATTTTGTGTGCATTTTTGGGCCAAACGGACGTCGCCATCGCGATCAGAGCATCCAAAAACCTTAGAAATGCCTTTCGTTTCGTCGATTTTAGCAGAAGTTGAAAAAAAGGCAAATTTTTTTTTAGCCCCAAGGCCGTACGACCCTAAGGCACACAGATCGAGGTCAGAAATTTCAAAAAAATTAAAAAAATTCATTTTTTTTGGAAATTTTTGGAGCTGCCCATTTTAAACAGGCCGCCACCACACCGCCACCAAGCGGCCTCCCTCCCACTGCTTTTAGTGGTGGAATCCAGCCGTGCCGCCGTCTACCAGCCCCTGAGGGCTTCACTCATTCTACCGAGGTCTCATTAGAGACCAAGAGCCCTGCCTAAGCCCTCTACACTCAGCCGGTGGTCACGTTGTGACCTGGAGTCAACACCGACCGTTGAGGAGATAACCGCGGAGATAGCCGAAACCGTGCATGTGACCAGATCTCCGAAACCTCTAGCGGTTAAGGAGACTGCCGTTTTTTTCCTAGCCCCTACAGTAGCGGTCATATGGAGGACCGAGGGCCGAAATGAAAGGTGCTGGATTTTTGAGCTTGTTTAGTGTTCAGGGTCCTAAAATAGGCATTTTTTTCATTTTGGCGTAACTTTTGCAAACGGAGGCCTTTCTTCAAAAACGAGATATTGTCGGAAAGCTGCTTCGATGACAGATCCAGTGGTGCAGGTCTTTTTTTTTGATTTTTCCATTTTGATGCCTTTTTCGCATGTTAAAGCCAGAAATTGCTGTTTTCACTGTGGGAGGCGTAACTTTTGTGTCTGGCTCCGTTTTGCGAAAACAAATAGGCGTTGGAAAGCTGGTTCAGTGCTCTACACAGATCTCAGACCTGTTTTTTCAGATTTTTTTACCAGGTATCTGATATTCTTGTTTGATCTCAGCCTTTACCTTTTCAGTCATTTTCTTGGGAAGCGTGCAATCAGGCTATTTTTTTGAGATCAGCGAGCATTGTTTTTTTATTTGAGAGTATATATTGCTGTTTTTTGTCATGGATACACATAATATTGCACCCCTTACTCCATTCAACTATTTTGGTTGGAAAAAACAAATGGAGATTCATTTGAAACACAAAGGGTTGTATAGGGTAACCATGGGTACAAAAATTGAACCTACAAATGCTACTGAAAAGAGAAAATGGTTTAATAGGTGTGATGAAGCTTATGGTACATTATGTCTGTCTCTTTCTTCTGACCTTCTTTTTCACATTGAGTCTTGCACTACACCCAATGAGATCTGGACCACTTTAGAGTCTTTGTTTGGGAAGTAGGATACTATGAGAGGGTTTTAGTTAGAGAATGAGCTTATTGGCTTAAATCCTAGGGATTTTGACAGCATCCAAAAGTTTTTCACCAAACTCAAGTCTCTTAGATTGCAGTTGTCACAGTGTGGTGTTCAGAAAAAAGACTCTCAGTTGATAGTGTCCATTATTTCTAAGCTTGGACCAGATTATTCAATTTTTGTATCTACCTTTATGCCACTAGGGATGCACTTGGTACGAGATTCACTATGCCATCTCTTGATGACTTTGCTTCATCTCTCACTAGAGAGCAAGCTAAGTTAGCTAGCATGGGAATGGTGAAACCTTCTTCCTCATCACAGGCACTTATTGCATCACAGGAGCCCAGAGATCAGAAGTCTTCTACAGGCAAAGGCAAAAAATAGAAACAAAAGGATTCCAAACCTCATGAGCAGCAAAAGGAGTCCTCAGATTCATCCTCTTCTAAGGGGAAATCGTCTAGGAAGGAGAAGACTACATGTGCATATTGCAAGAGGGAAGGACATGCAGAACATAATTGTTACAAGAAGGACATTGATGAGCTGAAACATCTTCTTCAGAAACATTAGATTGATTTGCCTTCTAGGATGTCTGCATTATCTTCTTCTCCTCATTCTTCTTCTTTAGAACAGCGTGACAGGGGCACAACTGGTTTACATGCTTCATCAAATATGAAGGGACATGCTCTTTGTGCTTCTTCAGGTATTGGATCAGGGAGATGGCTTCAAGATTCAGGAGCATCTCATCATATGGCATCTTCACAGTCTATGTTCACTTCCTTTGAGCCTTGCACTATGTCTCCCATTTTGATGGGAAACAACACTTACATGAGTGTTACAGGGAAGGGGTCTATTAGTTTTGGAGACCACTCCAAGATGTCTTGTGTGTCCCTCACTTGACAAACAACCTTCTTTCCATTTATCAGATCACTCATGGAGGCACTGGGAGATCTGTGGAGTTCACACCTGATTCGGTTATCATCAAAGACTTGGAGAGTAGAGAAGTTATTGCTATTGGGATAGTGGATCACTCATCTCGGTTGTATTCCTTCACCGATTTTGCTACTGATGGTGCTTCTGTTCCTACAGCTGTTCCTCACACTTCTAGTGTGCATCATCATTCAAAGGAGAGATTTGGCTTCTTGAACATTGGTGTTCTCACTTCGGATCCTGTTCTCGAGCCTTCCATTCCATCTCCTCCCCCTCCTGTTGCTATTGCTGTGGCTACCGATGTGGCTTCTTCTATTTTAGTGCAGCAGGATCCTGTTGATCATCCATCTCTAGAGGTTTCTATTTAGTCTTCACCTACTTTGACTTCTTCATTTGTTGAGGTCACACCTGCTTCTGTGGAGACATCTTGGGCTACACCTACTTCACCTTCAGAGATTGCATTTATTCGGCCTCTTCCCTCTCACTTCTTTCAGGAGATGCGGTTTCTTCAGTCTTATTGGAGCTACTTCATTCTGGCGGGGGCTATGTGGCCTCTTTCTTCCTCTCTTCTGGGGGGGTTCTTTCATGTATCTTTGTGATGGATGGTGTCTTTGGGGGGTCTTATGGAGTCCTCCATCTTTCATCACTTAGTTAGTTTATTGCATTCTATTTTGGTGAGGAGTTTTGTTCCCATGTGGTTTTCTCCTTTAGCCCGTTTGATTTAGTTTGCATTGCATTTGTAAATGAGTACCTGATCAGGCCTTGTTGCCGGGACTCATCTTTGCATAATAATTTGCTTCTCCCTAAGTTGCACTTATGGGGGGGTGTTGGTGTAATTAATTATTTAATTACACTTCAGCATAAGTTTACTTAGGCATATTTTATTTCCTAGGTTAATTATTATCCTTATCTTGTTGAGCTGTCTTTTTGCTCAAGATAAGATGAGGGTTGTGCATGATTGCCTTTTTGAAGACTTTTGTATTATTTGTAAAACAATTACTTTCAATAATTATTATTCTGGTTTTTTGCTTGCACAAATTTGCTCTGAGGGTTTACAGAACATCTCTTCTTTTTTGTTCTGAATATCTGTTGCATGTGATAGGTGATTGCTTGCAGGTGATTCTTGGGGACAGTGAAGTTGGTTTTTCAACTTCTACAATCTCTGCCTTTTTAATACTAAGCGTTGCCCCTTCATATCATAATCGCTCCATAGTAGTTAATTCACTCTATTTATTAATGAAAGTGCTCCTTTTGTCTAATATATTCGCAGCCTTCACACAATAAATAATCACTGCTTTATAATATATACATCACATTTAACGTAGGCAATTAATATATTTATATTTCATTTAGCGATTAGTGGCCTTTGGCCTTTATAGGTCACATGTCTTTGACACAATCTTGCCAATGATCTCGCCTATATGCACTTGACATTAATGACAACATCCAACCATCTCGTTTATTAATATTCGCCTTGATATCAATGACAATCTTTGTAACAAGCTCGAACAGTGAATTCCTTCTTGACATCAATGACAACATTTCCAACACTAAGTATTAGTATCAGTTGTCTCAGATTCTTGTTTGAACTATATTTGTGGACTATCAGAAATATAAAAAAAAAAATCTTCATTTGAGTTCAGCTAGAGTGAGCAGTTAACTTCGACTTATTTTTGACCGTAGGGTTTGACTCACGAGTAATTGCAAGTACAAAATAAATCATATGACTTTGCTATCATCTACAATACTGTTTTTGTCTGACAATGTGATTTCATATGAAAAATGAAAATTTATTTGGTTAAATCAATAGCATTTTCTAAATGCAGTGGATTTTTTTAATAATCACCATTCGTAACAAATGCTTTGAAGTACTTGTGTGCTTTGTCTGTCCCTTGTCTTGTGATTATTACCAACAGACAACAACGACTAAGTCCATAAATAAAGTAATGACTACTTATAGTCTTATGGAAACTGGGTACTGTAGAGATGAATTAAATACAAATGGGTCAAAATCCCACCCAGATTAAAAATCTAATTGAAACTGACCATGGAAGCTCTAATTACTTAGTACTATCATCCATATCATTGATGGTAGTTTATGGCAGTATCGTTTCAGTCTGAAATTGGGATATTAGTTCAATGTTGATAATTGTATTAGGGGAAATAATTCATCTGCACAGTGGGATGTTATGCATCACTTGTGCTTGTAATCCAACTTAATATAATTCTTGTTATTTACCAAATATTTTGTTTCTTCATATTGATTTTCTTCCGTACCAATTGTAAATCTAATGTGTTATTTTTCCAATCTAATGACAGGTAGATTTTGTGCTTCTTGGTGGTGATCTTTTCCACGAAAACAAGCCATCAAGGACAACTCTAGTAAAAACAATAGAAATCCTGCGGCGTTACTGCCTCAATGATCGTCCAGTACAGTTTCAAGTTGTCAGTGACCAAACTATTAATTTTGCAAATGTGTAAGATATTCTCTTTGGTCTTTGTAGCCTTGTTTAATATAGAAGACAGATATTTCTAGATAAACTCTAAAGATATTCTCTTTGGTCAGTGCAGCATTTTTCAAAAGATAAGATAACTATTTTTAGATAACATTTTAAAAGTGAAGTATGTAAGAGATTAAACAGATAGAATGACAATGCATAATATTCTAAGTTCTACTAAACCTATGAGGCTATGAACAAGCCTCTGACAAATTTATTTGTTAAGGAAGTTTGTTATTAGAGGCTTTCCTGAGGTGCATGGAGAATTTTTTGTAACAAAAGATAATGTCTTTCTGTCTGATAATTTCTGTTGAAATTTGCATGTAGCTACTCTCTGCAGAGTCTCTATTAATATCCTGTATTCTGAAATTAATTGGACAAAGCATTATGTGTAATTAGGGCTCTTTGCCCTTGAATTTTGTCAACAATTTGATAGTGATATGAATGAAGTAGGTTGACTCACTTAACAAAAGATTCAGGCCCACCAAACCTCCTATTGAAATGAGTGGATGAGCCATTCAAATGTTTTGTACTATCTATGGATTGCCTACTGTTATTAAATAAACAAAATTTTCAAGGAATTTATTCACGCTTTTGAAATCATGACATGATACAGTGGGTACATCCTTAAAGTTCTATAGGCAGTAGATAGTTGCATGAATAGAATGGGATATTGTTAATGTTATGACTACCAATTCTCAAGCTTTCGTGAGGAGTACGACCCTCACAGGTCTATATGTTCTCAGCTATTATAATAGAGAGATGAACTGTTTTAGGTTTACCCCATCGTTACACATATATTTCTTTAATGCTTTGTGCATAATTACTTTTTCATAATCTAGGATAATCTGATTTTTCATGATCTATGGTACTTTTATCCTAGGACTTTATTTTAAGTTATACTGAATGTAGTCTTTGAGTCCCATTGATCTACTTTTGGTCATTTATGGACATTAACATAATTTATTTCTTTACGGACATTAACATTCTGGTGCAACCTATGTTCAACTTTTCCTAAATTGTTATTTTTTGTTTATCTTCTTTCAATATGATGCTTTAAATCTGTTAAACAAGTTAATAAATCCAAGGTTCAAATCACAGATTCCATGAGCAGTTCATCGATGCATTTTAGATGTTTCTTTTGTTCATAATTGTTTGTGAAGATGTAAAGGGATAGTTAAGCTTACCATAATAAGATATAAATTGATGTTAGTTGATTGTAACATATCAAGTCATGGAATGGAACACAGCATGAGACAGACTTGAAAGTTTATATTATATCCATGCCAATAATGACATGGCATTTTGTCCAAATTTGGCTTGGGGTGTTTATATGCCTTGAATTTAAATCAGAGATCCCTGTCAAGTCATTAAATATATGAATTTGCTTTTTTCTCTTCAAGCATGTCACCTGAATTGAATAATTCATGATTCAAAATTGCATTTTTCATTTGTTGAATGAAATATCTTATTTGGCCATCATAAAATTTTGCTTGTATGGGCATATAATGATGTGAAGGGAGTATTTATTGTGATAAACCATGTCATAGGAAAGCCTTAGGGGGGCCTTTTTCCCATTCTTCAATTCAAAACTCCCCAAAAACTTGCTGGAAATATATGAAAGGTCGACTTCTGGATTTTATTTTTGGGAGGGGGGAGGAGGGGGGGATGAAGTCCACATGATATCCTTTAATAGAGACAAAACATATCTAAAAATGCTAAAAGAGTAAAAAAAGGTAATAAATTCAAAATGAAATAGGGTGGGATTAGAGAAGGAAGGACTAAAGAAATTAATTAATTGTCTTAATCTTTGTGAATAACCAAAAGAGGTCAATAGAACTTAACAATAACTTTGATAGCAATATCAAGAGAGAGCCAACAATGAACTCTTTAACATCTTAAAGAAGGAAGAAATAGAGTAAATGCTAGAAGTGTGCCAAGAAAAGATTCTTACTAACTTGGGGCTGATCTAAAAATGGGTTAAACCTAAATATGCTAGAAATGACAACATGTGAGAGGAAGACCTCATTGCCAAAGAAGATAAGTTGATGGAGATGTGGGGTAGAGCAAAGTTTTGCCTTGTTAGTGTAATATTTTATTCATCTTGGATATGTTATGTCCTAAGTGTGATATTTCACCATTTTAACAAGTTATGATATGGATATTTAATTATTTTCTCCTAGGTAGCTAATAATTGTTGGAGTATGGACAAACACTGAGAGGTGGGGGAGGCGGGGGGGCGCGGGGTGAATCAGTGTCTGATAGACAAACGTAAAATTCAATCCTTTTTAACTTTGACAAAGACTTTTAGTTCAGATATCCTTTCTATTGATAACAAAGCAGAGTAATCACTTTGAGAGCATTCATGAAAAGAGGTAAACAAAGATATGACAATATTAACTCAGTTCATTTAGACAACTTATGCCAATATAACCTGTGTGAGATATCTTGCACTTGCCAAAGATGTGACTGACATTGTTTAACAATCAAAGCATGATGACAAAACAGGTGCAACTCATAAGACTATGTACATGAAGACCAACATCATTGAATCACTTTAAGACCACCAAATTTCATTACAGCTTTATGAGACACTGCAACAACTGTGCAATTGAATGACATATGATAAGCATTGAAACAACAAAGAGCTTTAGTATATTATGACAGATTGAAACATAATAGCCTTGAACTATGAATCAACGAATGAACATGTGATGTGATAGACTAAATGCTTTTCATCACAACATGCAAAACATGTTTGGTAAAACAAAAATTTTAAACCAGTTTGCAACATATGACTGTGAAAGTACTTGTAACAGCAGAATACATTAACAATGCAGAAATAAGAACTGATAATAGACATTAATGCATCTGATAACTTATGAAAATCAGATAGACATGAAAAACAATCACACAAAGACTCATCACATAACACATTATATGTCCTGAGTGGAAAACCCTCTTGAGGAATAAAAACCACTCGAAAAATCTCTCTTTATTCACTTAGAGCACCAACTCTACAAAGTTCAGGAGCACCAACTCCACAAAATTCAGGAGCACCAACTCCACAAAATTCAAAAGCACCAACTTCATAAGATACAGGAGCATCAACTCCTTTACAATGCATAACAATTACAGTATTCTATTAGAACCCTAGAAGTGCAATTTGTAGTCCTAGAATCTCAATAGATCATAAATATATTTTTCAATAAGCACATTGAAGAATGTTGTATAAAGATGACATCTTCTAGAATGATAATCAATTTTTCAATATGAAACAACCTCTGCACAAAGTCTTTAAAGAATAGTCATGAAATCTCTTTTCATTCTTCTTGAGAGTGTTGTACCCCAAAATTAAAATTTTTGTTACAGTTACATTTTGAAGAAATGAGTAAAATTCTTGTTAAAGCAGTAAAAAAGGTCAAAATTTGGGTGTGCATGTCTTGCATGAGGGGTTAAAACGCAAAATTTTCAAAATTTGACAATCTGGGTCTACTCAGAGCAGCTTAATCTACAAAACTTAGATCTCAGTTTTTCATCCCTACTTTTTAGGAAAATTGCTATTTTTAGAAATTTTCTAAAATTAGTAACGTTTTCTGGGTTTCTTTGGAAACATATACTGACAAAACTTTCTAAAAATAGAAAGTTGGTCCGTTAGGGTTCAAACTGATTTTGATTGGCTCAAAATACGTCTATATCAGGCTGGTGTAGTCAGAATCTCAAAATAATCAGTTTTGCCCTAGTGGGTCTATTCTGCTTTTTCAGAAGCATAATAGGAGCTCCAAGGTCATCAATGGAGGTTAGCCGGCTGCCAGGCGTCAGATTCAAGATTCAAAGCATTCAACAGAAGGCGAGATGATGAGCAAGCATGAAGAACGAAGAAGAAGATAAAAAATGATGAAAATTCTCCAACACTGGAAGACTTGGGCGCCCCAGGTGAAGATAGGCGCCCATCTTTTTAGGGCACTAAATGATGAAATTAGGGTTTACATTTCCAACCAAAGATGCTCAGTTCTCTGTCAGCTCCGCAACAAATCCAGCAGTGAAGTCAACAGATCATCCAGTCGCCCGGGATTCGAGGCCGAACAGAGAAGTTTCTCACAGAAGTCGGAATGAAAAGCATGAAAAATATCAAAAATTGACTAAGTGTGGAGAATTTGGGCGCCCCTGGTGAAGAAGGGCGCCCAGCTTTTTGGAGCACCTAACTCAGCTTTTAGGGTTTGAAAATATGCTCGATCTCTTCAGTATTCAGTCAACTTCGCAACGCCCGTCTCTGTCAGATCATTCGACTGGTCGTCTTCCAGCAAATTCAAATCGAAGTCAAGGGTACAAAATGAAGGTTTCAAACTTGAAGATGAAATCAGATTTAAAAATGGCTAAGTCTGGAAGGTTTGGGCACCCCAGGAGAGAAGAGGCGCCCAAGATTTTGAAAGGTAAAACAGATGAATTCAAAGATGAAGCCCTAACATGACCTCTTCACAGTCGATCCGGCTTTCCAACGAGATATCCAGCAATCGGAGGTTGTAATCTCGAGATACGAGAAGCTGAAAGGAGGGTCTGATGAGGGCTAAAAACTGAGATTCAGAAGCAAACCAAAAAAGTGGAAAATAAACTAACTCTGGTGAGTTTGGGCGCCCCAGCTTGCCAGGGGCGCCCAAGCTTTTGAGGGCCTAAAATTCACTGTTTGGCGAAGTTCATTTTAGAAGACCCCTCCTAATATTTCATCAGCTACGCAACGAGCATAACCGGCAGTCAATCCGACGCCTGAGTCACCAGTTTCGACGAGATCATCTGTAGAAGAGGAGTTAATGAAGAAGTTGAAGATCATGAAAATGGCTAACTCTGGACAAAATGGGCGCCCCTGGAAGGAAAAGGCTCCCATGAATTCGAGGGTCAAGATGAGGATTTTAGCCAGAGATTCCTCCAGAACAACCTTCTTAGAATCAGTCAGGCTCTGTGATGAATCCTTCAGTTCGTTCATCAGATTAATTTGCAAGCCGGAAATCAGAGGCGAAGTAGGTTGTAAAAATGAAGAAAAGTTAAAAATATCAAAAAATTGGCTAACGCTGCTTGAAGTGGGCGCCCCTGGAGAAGAAGGGCGCCCAACTTCTCATGCCTTAGTAAAATTTCCAAAATTTTCAAAGTTGCAAAAGAGGATGAGGGCGTCCAAGTGCATTGAACAATTGATTTAGGGTTTTCGAAAATAAAAGCAAAAGAAAGCAAAACTAAAAACAAAACCCTAAGTCTATTTAACACCTCTTTTCCATGTAATTTTCATTATTTTTGCAGGTAGCATTCAAAGGAGAAAGTTGGAGCAGCAAGTTTGAAGAATTTTCTCAAGATTCAAGAGCTTAGTTTGCTGGTTTTTCATCAAAATCAACTTAAACCCTTGCTTTTTCATGCTTTTTTTTTTTCCAGAAGATCAAGTTTTTCAAGGAGAAGGCCAAGGTTTTCAAACTTTCAGCCATTTGGGTCTTTTCAATTCATTCTTCTGAAGAAAATTTTCAAGAACTTCATCAAGTTGCAGCAGCTGCTTTTATTTTGCATGTCAGTGAAATCCTCAGTGCATTCAGTTTTCAATCATCTGGGTCCTCTCAAATCAGTCTTCTGAAGAAAACCCATATCACAGTTTTTTTCAAGAAAGTTTCAAATCCTAGGGTTGGCTGCTTTTTCGATCAGTCATCAGTATTTTGCAAATCTAATCAACTGGGTTCATTTCTAATCATATTTTGAACAAAATCCAGGTGCCAGCTTTTTCATAAAAAATTGAAGAAATTAGGGTTTGCTGCTCTTTAGGCAAAATTCAAAAATTTTAAAAACAATCTGGGTTGCCTTGCAATGAAATTCTGAGCAAAACCTATATCTCAGAATTTTTTAAATTTTTTTTTCCGTTGGAGCAAGAAAATCAGCATTCTAAAAATAGAAGTTGCTCAAAACTTGTCTGAACATAGGCGAGTTTACAGTCGTTCTTCAAGTTTTCCGAAATGGAGTACACTCCCAATATTTTCAAGATTGAATCAGCCCTCTATCATGATTACATCAAAACAGCTGAGATAGACTTGCATCACATCAAGCTAGTGTTTGATCTACACGCTTTGGAGAGCGCAGGCAACACCTCAATCAGGAACCTGGGACACTCTGGACTCCTCGCAGCAGCGTCGATTCCTATATCAGTTCAGAGTCTTGAGTTCGTAATTGGTTGCATCAAGCATTACAACCCGGCTACAAGGGAGATCCAGTCAGTAGATGGTAGATTGATTTGCAGTCTAAAGCCCGATATGATCGAGAAGTGCTTTTCCATTCCCCCATGGCCTGAAAGCGTGACTCTCTCAAAGGGTGAATGTGAAAGGATATGGGGAATGCACAAAGATAAATATAGTAAGAAGATTGCATAGAGATGGATGAAAGAAAAACATAAGACTTTGCCAAAGAACGTCGGGCGAGGAGAGTTTAAGGATGAAATTGCTATCATTATCACCTTGCTCAACAGGGTAACTGGCTCAGAAGACGCCACCAAGTTTCAGCCTTGGATGTTTTACGCCATACCCCACATCATGAAGAAAACCGAGTTCTATGATTGGCCTACCTTGATTAGTGACAGCCTACATCAGCAGATGACAAAATATTTCCAATTCCATGAGTTTCATATGGTGTCTTACCTAGTCTACCTGGTGGCCTATCAAGGTCAATTCAGAGGGTTGAACACCGAGGGATTGTTGAGTGTACAACATATATATAACTACTATCCCCAATTGGAATTCACGAAGTCGCTGCATCACTACAAGAGAGTGAACGAGGCTTTTCTGATGTACACAGTGTGGGACCTGGACAACGAATTACACGTCCGTATATCTTCAGTTGCCAGGGCAGCGATGGCGGAGTGGGCAGATTGGTTCATACAGTTTCCCACTTTCACCTATCTCAGGGTCTATGGCTATTCAGGTGCCCCGCTCATGTTACCAAGGTATTCGTCAGACGAGGTCGTCTTCATGGAATTCTTGAGGCAAGCACATGATGTCCATACAGTCTTAAGGAACAGAAGGAAACCCTCCCTCCATTTTCCATTAGGGCTGGGAGTTTATACATGCAGGACTGCCACAGATGCAAAGACAATGGGAGATGAGTTGGATAAACTCAGCCTCAAGTCTTACAGCGAGAGACGATCATTTAATCCTCATGGTGTCTATGTTGGCCGACTTGAGAAGAACTATGATCATATGTCCGCCCTTGAAGATTTTTTGGTCTAATTGTACATATGAGTTCGAGGTGCGGAGACGTAGTTACAACAGACTTACTCTCCACCAAATGAAGGATTGTTTAAATGAAGACATAGAAGGGTTATCAGATGATGACGAGGATGTGCTTCTCTCGATGTATACTCAAAAGCGAATTGAAGATCAGCCCCTACCACAAGTTAACTGGGCTAATAAAGAGTCACTCTCAGTTGAAGACAGGACAAGACAAGTCCTTGAGCATAGCAAGGTTTTCTTAATCCTTAAGAAGAAAAACTCCATTCCAGTAGCAGAGCCGCCAAGGACAATTCCCTCTTCTTCTAGAGCACAGTCAAAAGGAAAGGGTAAGAGTCAGTCTCAAGAAGGCGTCAAAGGTAGTAGATCCAATAAAAACGTAAAAAGAAGGTTGGACTTCTCAGGCATAGTCATACAGGAGCAACCTACAGTTGTAACAAAAGCTCCTCCTGACGAGCTCGTACCTCAGAAAGAAGCAAAGGAGCCGCCTTCAACACATGTTTTTGTACCTTTGACAGGTTTTTCGCCGATTCACATTGACCTTGATATTGAAGATGAAGAGATTGAAATTGCACCTCCTAAGGAAGTTAGTAAAGATACTACCGTGTCTTGGCTAGAGAACTCCTTGGGAAGGGTAAGAAGAAGGCCTTCATATCAGGTTAGTATTGATGATCTCGATAACCTCTATCAGGAACCTCCTAAGAAGAAAGCAAAGAAGCAAGTTCACTTTGATAGGAATCCTGATAACGAGATAGTCATGGAGACTGCATTGCCCCCAGAAGACAAGAACAGGGATGAGGTGAATATGGATGACTTCGTCATGGTCAAGGCTAATCTTGGTAGAAATACTAGACATGCGGATGTGAGTCTTTTTAGAGTTGTGTCCGAAAATCTTCAGGAGAGAGTGCTTAAGGATGGAGAAGACAAGGCAGCCCTCAAGGCTGAAAATCAGCAGCTTAGGTTTTATATTTCTAACCTTGTCCATGGTTCTTCTGAAGCAACCCAGTTGCTGCCCCAGATCTTAGAGACACCAGCTGATTGTCAGCAGTTAAGACGGCTGGTCATATGTGGGAAAGAAACTCAGGAGTGGATCGAGAGCTTCACTGTCAGAGGAAAGGAGGTCTTGGCACGGATGTTCCAGTTAAGAGAAAGCGCTCATGAGCTACCTCAAGGTATCCAAGGGTTTGAACAAACATTGGCTGAAGTAAGACCAAGGCATGAGATTATCATTGCTGATTTAGACAGCCTATGGTTCAACAATTTCAAAAGAACACAAGAGACAAATCCTTGCTTGGAGAGAGCGCCATGTTTTCAAAGTTAAAACCTATGAAAGGATATCCGAAGAATTTATGCCTACAGACAAAGGGTGATTGAAGCTCTCCTTTTCATTAGTGAGTTCATCACAGAGATTCCTTCTCAGTACAGTCTTGAAGATGGTTCCTACGTCGGGCTTGATGAAGTGCAGGATCAATTCCAGAGTGTTGTTCGCAGTTGCAATCCAGTTGGCGGAAGGATAGGTCATATTTGGATGATGTCAGCAAAGTTTGAGAAAGCGGCCAATGAGGTCGAAGATTTCCTGAGATCCGTTGCAGATGCTGAAGATATTCTAGAAAAGCGGTGTTTTGCTATTGAGGGCATAGATGCATTGAACCGGGACATAGTTTCTAATTTTCTAGCTGATGTGATCGAGCTTTAAAGCAGCTTTCTTCTAGAAGCTTTCTTTCCCGCTTTCTTTCTATTCTTGGAATGATTCTTATCCATTATTTGAGAAGAGAAAGAAGATAAAATGTAATAGTTGGCGTTTCCCGCTTTTTCTGCTTTCTTAGGTGTTAGATGTTATCTTCTTTCTAGATTTAGTAATAAAGCTTGCTTGCTGAGCAAGCCCTAGATTGTGAAAGCAAGGAGATTTTAGGGTTCCTACTCCTCTGCTTGTCTATAAATAAGAGCCTTTGCTCATTAGTTTCTTTAACCATGCTAGTGATAACAAAACGCTGAGCCTATTGTGCCATCTATTTATTATTCGAGTGTTGTTCAGTTGTGTTGTGATAGCAAATTGTTGAGCCTCTTTAGCCAACAAGGAGTTAGTGTGATTGCTGTTTCTATTGTGTAAGAATAAGATTGCAAGCCTCTTTAGCTGCAATTTCTTGTTCCGGGCATGTTAGAAGTGAGTTTTGTTCCAGAAGTTTGAGTAATGAAATCATGAGCCTCCTTTGCCTTGGTCCAAAATCTCAGATTTCCGTTATTTATGTTCTACTTTTATGATCTTGATTTCAACTTGCATCGAAGTGTGTAGATGTTTGTTGAGAGAGAGTTTATTAAAGTATTTTATCAGAAATCTACCTCGTTCATTTCTAGTTTCTCTTGCTTTGCTTATTACTTGAGAAGTTAGAAACGTCTTTAGTTTAAGTTAGTCGTAGTTGAAGTTCTTAAAACAAAAAATCTCAGCTGCGGCGTTTGTGTTTAATAAACCTTGTGCTCTAAGCTGATCAAAAAGATAGGTAACTTAGTTCTTAGTTTACTTCCTTTCAACACCATCAGCAAGAGGGAGCTTCCCCTCCTAATTTGAAGAGCAGTTTATTTGTGCATAGCTGTCCATTTCAAATACGCATTCTAGAGGTGCGAATTTAAACACCGACATATCTCAACCAACCTCGGCCATCTATATATATATCTTGTCTGTAGTCAGAAAGGGACAATTGCTGTGTATTGTAGAGATACTTCATGAAATCAATCAATCCATTATGCTGTGCAATTACTCTTACGATTGTTCTGTGATCCAAATGTGATTCATATTCTAGTACGTGCATTATGTTTGTGAATTATTCTCGTTTACTCTTGTAGTACGTTGAACACTACCCAGTGAGTAAACAGTCTATTTTTAATAAGTTTCCGAGTTGGCACTTGTCATCATCCCTCAACTTCAGTTACATCTTGACATGATCAAAATTGTTTTCGAAGCCTTGGTAGTGCTTTCGATAACTTGGGTGGAGTATTTAAAATATGCACTTAAGTTTACAATGTTAAATGTTAAAATATTTGCTAAGTGTTATGTTTTATTAAAGTGATTTTTTCCCCTCAAAAGTGGATGCCTAGGCATAAAGTGTCTTTTGCATGTAATGAATTATTTAATTTGAAAAAGCAAAAAAAAAGAAAACATTTTTTTCGAACAAAATAAAATGTGTTTTTTCGGAAAAAAACAAATAAAAAACAAAAACCCGTGCTTCTGAAAGAGCAACAAAAAAGCAGAAAATATACTGTTTCGAAAAAGCAACAAAAAAACTATAAAATGAGGTTTAGGGCTCTCATTTCTGATATGCTAAAGAGTACATGTAACAAAATGTTGCTAGAATTAACCTGGGTGTTCTTCCTTGAATCTTTTGGGGATGAAAACCCTTATTGGATTGCTGGTTTTGGATTTGGAAGATAATCCCTAGCTGGTTTGGAGTGGTTCTACTCAAGAATCATCATTGTTCTTCATAGAGTTTGCAGATTGGGGTTTTAGATATGAAGATTTTTGAAGTGTTTTGATTTGCAGATTTTTGGAATTGATTAAGTGTTGATTTTCAGAGATTATGTGTGTATTTGAAGCATTTTCAGTTTGGATTTTTGCTGGCTATGCTGTTGAAGGATTTGATGTGTGCTCCTGTTAGTGTTTGGTATGATTGAAAAGTTTATATTAGACTTGTAGTTGCCTATTTCCTTGCATTGTTGAGGGTTTTGTGGAGTTGGGTGTATATGGTTGCTGATAGCTATCATAGGAGGCATCCTATGCTACTTTGGGTGGGGTTCTTGATGAGTTTTCATGGCTTCTGTGACCTGCAATGCATGAACAACAAACCTGCAACAGTTCTTTCTTGACATTTCAGACCGGCAACACTCATCTTCACCTTTGTTTTTCAAGGTATTTCATGTGGGAGTTCTTATGCATGTGTATTTCATGTATTGGCATCATTTGGTGAATAAATATCCATTAAAACTTTATAACAGCAGATGTATGAGGTTGATTTCTTGTATTAGACTTTATGACAACAATGTTCCTCTATTTGCAAGTTTGTGTTATTGATTTTAATTGGCAAAAAGTTAAAAAAAATTCTAGGGTGGTTACTACAACATATTTATTGAATACTTGAACTATTATGAAAAATATAACACAAAATTATTACCAAGATATTCGATATTAACTAAGGAGCGAAAGTCTTCTTAAATAAGAGTTACAAAAGATTTATTCGTAAAGGATAAGATCAACAACTAATAAACCATCACGATAAGAACTTAAGTAAAAGAATAAACGAATATTCTTGAACTTTATCTTAAAGACTTTATTGACCATTATAAACTAAATATTATGACATTAATTTAATACCCTTCCTTAATGGTCAATCTACTAATTGAACCAAGTTTGTCCCAAACTTTTACAAATTTGTCAGGACTCAAAGACTTGGTAAGAATGTCTATAGTTTGATCCTTAGTTG
Organism: Sequoia sempervirens; assembly: GCA_007258455.2. NCBI lineage: Eukaryota > Viridiplantae > Streptophyta > Pinopsida > Cupressales > Cupressaceae > Sequoia > Sequoia sempervirens. The sequence goes on from VDFB02259198.1 coordinate 40,974, forward strand.
GACAATATTGCAACATCACGGATCCATCTTCTACAAGTTGCTTGATGAAATGACAATGAAGCTCCACATGTTGGGTACGCTTGTGGAAGATTGGTTTCTTGGCAAGCTTTAACACCCCTTGATTGTCACAAAACAAGGGTCAAGGCTTTGCTTGAGAGATTTTCATGTCTGAAAGCATCCTTTGAAGCCATATTGCCTCACATGCTGCTTTTACTATTCTTCAATATTTTGCTTTTGTCAAGGGAAGAGCTACCTCTTGTTGCTTCTTGCTGGTCCATGTGACTGCACCCTTGCTAAGGCTAAAAACATATTTTGAAATGAATTTTCTATCATAAATAGAACCCGCCCAATTTGAATCTGTGAACCCAACCAACCTAGGATCTTTTTTGCTGTACAAAATGTTGAAGTGAAGTGTCATTTTCACATATCTCAACACCCGCTTCATTGCAACCTAATGTTTTTCCTTGGGTGTTGTTAGGATTTTGGAAATGAAACTCACAACATAGCTCAAATCAGGTCTAATGGTTGTAAGATAGATAAGGATGCACACTAGCTGCTTGCATGCTTACTCATTTATTACCTTTGAGTATGTTTTTTGTTGAAAGCTTCAACCCATTCTCCATAGGTTTAGATGAGATATTGCAATCTGTCATTGCAAACTTGATATATTGTCGAGTTAACTGTGTTCTTGCTCTTGCCTTTGGATGATCTACCTTTGATCATTTCATCATCTCGAACATCACCAATGATGCTCTCCCACCACTTTGGTCTCCTTTAGAAATCTCTTCATCCAAATCAGCGTTGCCATCATGATTTGGGCTTCCCGTTGTTATGTCATTTGGACATTGATCCAAGTTATCCTCAAGAAAATCTTCTGGTACTGATGCTTGCATGGGAGACTCCACATGCTCATAATCATCCCTCACTTCAAGTGGATCCAGTGGAAGTTGAACACTTGATTCCTTAGACTTAAGAGGTTGACCTTTAGCAGTGTTACCCCAAGTTTTCGGGACGGGGATGGTGGGACGAGTCCCCAAGTTTCCGTTTTTTGAGGCCAAATTTGGGGACGAGGGGATGGCTATATAAAATATAGGGAAAATTTAAAATATATAGGGAAATTTTAAATATTCATATGAAAGCATGGATAAAGCATGCATTATATATGTATAGAACCTTAACATATAACATTTGTGTTCAACATTCTTTGTCAATACTCAATACGCATTCAAAATCCAGAATTAACATACATGATACAACCTCCAAGTTATAATTTATAAACTTATATCAAAATGCCCAAAGTCTACATTGCTGCGATATAGTTTTAAAGTTTAAACTTTTTACATTATGAATTATGATATAAAAATCAAATTAAAAGTGCACTGCGGCCCCTAATCTGCATCTCCCATAACCGCATCAAAATCAGAGTCATCCTTTGAGTCACTGCCATTGCGATGGTCCACCTCAGCCTCAACCAACGAAATCCCAACCAATCCCTTTGGTGTCTCCTCCTCATCAACCTGGGCCACGTCTTCGGGATCATTATCTTACCGTAGAGTTGGAGTCTGTTGATACTCTAGAGTCTGACGATCCTGAAGTTGAAGAGCACTATGCACAACCACTAGCTTATCTGCTCGTCTAGAGGTAAGTCTATTCCTCTTGAGGGAGTGGATAAAGCTATATGTGGACCAATTCCTCTTTGCAGTAGAGGAACTGGAAACCTGTGCAAGAAGGCGAGTGGCAAGTGTCTTCAACTGTGGTGCATCCCTCCCATGCCGTGTCCACCATCCAATAGGGTTTGTTCGAGCTAATATAGGTCTATCCAACCTCGCTTGTGGTTTACTCAAAGTTGGGCCACAAAGATTTGCAAAGTCAAGGAATTGTGTGCGAAGTATTGAAGCCTGTTCCGCTGAATACATCTTATCAATGGCCAATGTGAATCCATCTAACACCTCTGGGTCATCACAAGGAGGCACCCTACCGTCCCTTGGTACACACCATTTGGGATTTCCAGAAAAGGCAGCCATATGAAGTGGGGTGTTCATTCTGTTCCACCTCCATGTCACAATGGGCCTAATGTGTGTCTCATATGAACTCTTGTCCTCATCCATGTTCGCCTCATATCCTCCATTAGCACATTAACTTTGGAGTACTCTTTGTCTAAGAGGGTAGTGCGTAGCTTATGATCTCCAGGGGTATGAATGGAGGACCAATATTGGCTATATCTTTGACCATTTGTTTGAAATAAGAGGAATGAGCCACATGAAATGGGATGGCATGGGCAAAAAATAATTTGGCAGTGGAAGATTCTGTGGCTTCTCGTGCTTGGTTATTAAACATAGACTCAACTGAAGCTCCCTTCCCACTACCACTCATCTTTCTCTTTCCTCTTGTGGCAACATCACTACTACCAATTGTGAAAGGCACAGGCATAGATGATTGCGCAGTTGGAAAAGAAGTTGACCCACCTTGAACCCCATCCACCTCCATTTGCAATCTTTGGCACTCTATTGCTTTATCATCTTTTAAATCAGGACACATTCTAACTCCATGGCCCACCTCACCCAAAAAATGAGACTTTACCCTTGTGTGGCTGCCCCGAAAATCTTTATGGCAAACATGACAATTCACCCTACTCCCCCTTGAATTTTTTTGCTTTTGGCCCACAGGTGTAACATATTGGAGAAAAGGTTTGTTTTTTGCTTAAAGGGCCCTTTGCATACAGTTCTAGGATTGTTGAAGGGCATTTAAATGGGTTTGGTTGCTCTCCACTACCACCCTTACCACTTTCTCTTTTATTTTGCACTTCATTCTCACTTTCACCTTCACTCCCATTGTTGCTCATGGTTTTTCGATTTTGAATGCAAGTTTAAACTGGAAAATGCAAAAAATAAGAAAAAATCAGACATTTTATGCTTGAAACTTTGCGAAAAAATTGAAAAAAGAAGAAGGAAAATACATACTTCTTTGATGGATTTGGAGCCCTACTTGCTCTAGATTCAACCTCTTCTCCTTTTTTACCCTGCTGTTCTTCCTCTCACAATGGTTGCCTTCACAAACCCTACAGCTGCTTCTTTTTTGCCTTCACATAGAAATGAAACAATGACTAAAATGGTGAGTCTTTTATTCATAAGGGCAACATGGAAGGTGGGGGCCCACATAAGCCACGAATTGAGGGCTTTTTCTTTTACGAAAGTGTGTTTTTTTTAATTTAAATTGCTGTTGACATGTGGGGACGGTCAACCGTCCCCCTTTTTTCTCCCAACCGTCCCCTTGTTTTCAAACTATTTCCTGCATATTTAAAAAAAAATAAAAATCTTAGGGGGACTGTCCCCCAGTCGTCCCCTTGTACCCGGGACGTCCCGGGGAGAGGGATGACTCATTTTGGATAGGGAACACTTCCTTGAGTTTCCCTGATCTTTAGTAATCTTGATGTCTGAAGAGAGTTGAAAGGGCCCAACTTCTTCATCGATCATGACATCCTTGTTGAAAGTCAAGAGGTCAGTGTCAACATCAATCAACTTGTAGGCTTTATGATTTTCACTGTTCCTTGTAAGCATTAAATTCTGACTCTTCCAGTCCAATTTGGTTCTCTTTGCATCTGGAATGCAGACATATGTAGTTGAACAAAATACTTTAAGAAAAGTCACTTTTAAGTTTGCTCTTAGACCAAGTTTGCACTAGGGTATTCTCCTTCACTGCCTTTCTTGGAGACCCATTGAGAAGATAAATTGCAGTGAAAACTGCCTCAGCCCAAGACTTCTTGGGAACACTCCTATTCTCCAACATACACCGGGTCATCTCCATAATTGTATGGTTCCTTCTCTCAACTACTCCATTTTGTTGTGGAGTATAGAGTGTTGTGTATTGCCGTTTAATACCATGTGTAGAACAAAAGTCATTGAATTCGATTGAACAAAATTCTCCTTCGTTATCAGATCTAAAAGTTATGATGTCGCATCTTGACTCTTTCTCTACTAATGATTTGAACTTTTGAAATTCCTTAAACACGTTTGATTTTGATTTCAAGCAAAACACCCACATTTGGCTATTGAAATCATCAACAAACAAAAGAAAGTACCTGGCACCAGTGACCAATGCTGTATACATTGGTCCACAAACATCTGTATGAACTAGTTGTAGGACTCTCGAGGCTCTCTAAGCCTGTCCATTTGAAAAAGGAGTTATGTGTTGCTTCCCTGGTTGGCAAGCTCCACAAACACCTTGTATTTGTTGTTGGATGTCATGTAAACCCTCTACCAAATTCTCTTGTGCTAATTGAAAGAGGTAGGTTAAGTTGAGGTGCCCATATAGTTGATGCCATAGTGTATTGATATCAGATGCACTCTTAGCTGCTAATGCATGCTCCTGAACTTGTCTAGTATGAACAAGCCGATACAAACGATGATCTTCGATAGCAACAACAATGGTTTTCTTGGATTCCTTGTCAACTATATAGCAATTGTGTTTGCTAAATATGACATCCAAATTGGGACAATGACAATAATCTGACTCATAGAGAGAGAATTGAGCTACATTCTTAGCACATAGTGCACACTGAGAAAAATGAGATTTTTCCCTCCAGAAGATATTTGCACATTTCCTTTGCCAACAATTATGTACTCCTCACCACCATTGAAGATCATTGAATCAATGCAAGCCGTGTATTTCATGAATCAATCTTTCCTATGAGAGAAATGTCGAGATGCTCTAGAATTGATGTATCGGGCAAAAGAATTTAATTGATCTATTGGTTGCTTTGCCATGAAAGCAAAGAAGGTTGACTCCTGCTTAGAATGCTCTACAACATGAGCCCTTGGTGGAGCCCTTCCCTGGTTGGATTTCTGTTCAACCAACCTCTTTCTACAATGCTTCTTCATATGACCAAGTTTTGGCGATGTGATATTGATCGTTAAAGCGGAAGGGATCTATGACAAACGTTGCTAAGTGATTATGAACAAAGGCATAAAGACATCAACAATGAAGTAGCAGGAACATTAATCAGAGAGAATTCAAAACGTAGAACCAAGAGAGAGATAAGAAGACACCAATTTGATTACGGAGTTCGCCACAAACGTGACTACGTCTCCAGGCCGAGCTCAATCGAGTGACCAATGTATTGAAATGTTCAAATTGGCAGTACAATCTCCACTGGAGCCTCGTGCAACACTGCTTCACAATATCTTGTAGCCTTCCACAAAGTCATACAAAAATTCTCTCACTCACACCCCTCTCAAAAGCTCTCAAGGCTAGGGATTATTAACAAAGAGTAAGGAAACTGACTCTGCCTAAAGGATCCACTACAAGATTAGAACATCATTCCATCACAACTCAAATACTCCTAATTCCCTCTAAAAATTCTCTCACAAAAAGCCTCTCAAAGACTAAGAGAATGGGATGGAGAGTGATCAACTCCAAATATGATGATTGAGTTGAATTGAGTTGGATGAGTGAGGAAGACTCTCCTAGATCCTCCTTTTATACTTGAAGTTGGGCCTACTTGGTTAAAACCAACAATTTTGGAATTTTCCCCTTAAATGGAAAATTAAAAACCAATTACCCCATTATAATAAAAAAACAATAACACCCCCCTTATTAAAAACAATCAAATTGTTTTTAAGCCTTTAACATATTCATATTTCGGGCTATTGAGGTTTGTTAGGGGTTTTGTGTGTATTTTAATTTAAAACCTCCTAATAACCACTTATAGGTTATTTGTTTGACAGTTCAGGCTTTCCCACGGGTTATTAAAAACCCATCTCACATATAAGTTAAGCCACCTTGCGTGGCGAGATGGCAAACCATTGTTTTGGTCGGTGGGTGGTTGGGAGTTCCAACCCCGCCACGACCACTCAAACTTCCACTTGGAGCTTTCGAATAATCCAAAACCAACATCTATCCTCTACCAATTGAAGGCGCAGTCGCGTGGCATAACGGTTTCACGCCCGGCTTGGAGGGGATAGGTCGTGGGTTCGACACCCAACCACATACATTTTGCAAAGCTTAACAAACTCGCCGACGAAGGAAAATTGGAGGGAACATGTGTACTGCTCAGGTTGAGCCACGTGTCACAAAGCAATTCCACAGAGCCATCCACATTGCCAGCAAACGGAAGAATGCCACATCAGCTATGACTCAGATGCCACGTGTCAGAATAGATTCGTGGGACATGTCCACGTCACCTGCCACCTCATCAACCGTGTTGCCAACATCATCGTACGGACTGACAAGTGTCAGCTTCTGATTGGTCCATGTCAGTGTCCGAATGATGCCTTGTCCGCCAAGTCAGCACGATGACGTCAGCAACCGTACCATATGGTATTGTGGTCAACTGCAAGCTTTGACCGGCTATATCTCGTGCATACGAGCTCCGATTTGCGCGAAACGAACGCCGTTGGGATCGTGACAATGAGACCTTCGCGATGATGCCACCTTCGATCATTTTTTGATGATGTCAAAATTCCATCCTTTTTCTCGTCCCTGGTAGCTGAGTTGACCGGCCTTTGACCAAAGTTTGATCGGTGATATCTCGCACATACGGACTCGTATTTCGCCTGTTCAAGTTGCGCCGGATTCAGTATTCTGAGCTCTACGCCATGACACTGCTTCTGGGAGAAATGGGAACACTTCAATTTTCAGGTTCAGAAGATGCTCCTGGATCAAGCCTCCCCACTGAAGAACTTTTGGTCCTCCAAAAGTTTATAGTTCCTTCAAAAACATCTTCCATTTAGCATCTTGCCACTCGCCACGATCTAAATCAGTAGAACATAGACACTGCCACATCTGCCTATTGAGGTCTTACACTTCAGTAATGTACTATCAACAAGAGTTGTCCTTATCGCCACATCTGCCCTCTACAGTGGTCTTACATTTCGGCAACATGAAATCCACAACTCATCACAATGCAGTTTAAAATGGAACTTAACATACCCAAAGCAAGAAGAAAAACTGAGTATGGTAAACCTGTCTCTCAGTGCTTCTCACGGGGTAGTTCACATTCTGCATCTCTCGCCATCTTCTCTGGCATGCTTCTGTTGCTCCTCCAACTGCTCGAGCATGGTATCTGCGCCTCAGCCTAAAATATTCCTTCACCTTTGTACTTCGGAATAGCTGATTCAAGGCTCCACCATACAGCTCGGGTCACGTTCATCTGAAGCAACGTCATCGATAACATCCTTCAAGAACTTCAACTGAGTTCAAACGTATCCTCAAAATGGCCTCAACTGAGTCTTCAAGCTGAGAACATGCAAGGTCACTATTGACTGTTCTCGGCAACTCTTTAACTGCAAAGTGCTCTTCAACCGAAGCTTCGCACTTGAAAACTGCAAGTACAAGTCCTTAAAAACCCTGCAATGAAAAGTTACAAAGTATTCTCCTTTCTAGATTACAAGAGATGTGGCTTCAAAAGCCTTACAAAATCTCAATCTCTAGAGAAAATACAACTTCATAAAAATTGTTACAAACAATTGTATTCAAAGTTTTATGCTCATAAAACCACACTAGCTTATCAACATATTCATCACACTACAAAAGATGTAATAAACACACAAATTGATATACTAGTTTGTTGAACGTTGTTCCCAGGTCCTACGAAGCTGTTCAAAGGAACTCTCTTTCACAGGTTGCTCAGGCTGTGGTTGAATTTCTCCTGGGACTGCCTCAGAAGTAGTAGCTACTGCCAACTCTGCTTTTGTCTCCTCAACTTTTTGGTGGTTGGGTCTCTTAGTAGACCTCGATTGACGATGAAGCTCTGGATGCAGCTTCCAACACTTTGCCTCCCAATGCCCACTGATGCCACAGTGGTTGCAGAAGTTTTGAGCTCTAGAGGATTGTCCATCTCCTCCTCTGAATCCCATCTTCCCAAGCAGCTTCGATCGTATTAGTCTTCTCTCAATGGTCTCGATAGAGTTCTTCAACCATGCCTTTCATTGACATGAAATCATCCACCATGGATGTGGTCAATGTAAGCCTTGAAGATTCACCCTTTTCTGATGCCATCTTTGCTCCAAACTCCAAATGTCCACCAATAGCAAAATGAATCACAATCACTCCTGCAAAACCAGCCAAGCAAGGCTCTGATACCACTTGATCCGTAAAGCAGAAGGGATCTATGACAAATGTTGCTAAGTGATTATGAACAAAGGCATAAAGACATCAACAATGAAGTAGCAGGAACATTAATCAGAGAGAATTCAAAACGTAGAACCAAGAGAGAGATAAGAAGACACCAATTTGATTACAGAGGTCGCCACAAACGTGAGTACGTCTCCGGGCCGAGCTCAATCGAGTGACCAATCTATTGAAATGTTCAAATTGGCAGTACAATCTCCACTAGAGCCTCTTGCAACACTGCTTCACAATATCTTGTAGCCTTCCACAAAGTCATACAAAAATTCTCTCACTCACACCCCTCTCAAAAGCTCTCAAGGCTAGGGATTATTAACAAAGAGTAAGGAAACTGACTTTGCCTAAAGGATCCACTACAAGATTAGAACATCATTCCATCACAACTCAAATACTCCTAATTCCCTCTAAAAATTCTCTCACAAAAAGCCTCTCAAAGACTAAGAGAATGGGATGGAGAGTGATCAACTCCAAATGTGATGATTGAGTTGAATTGAGTTGGATGAGTGAGGAAGACTCTCCTAGTCTCCCTTTTATACTTGAAGTTGGGCCTATTTGGTTAAAACCACCTGATTTGGCCTTTTTCCCCTTTATGGAAAAATAAAAACCAATTTCCCCATTTTTACATAAAACAACAACACCTCCTTAATTAAAACAAATAAATTGTTTTTAAGCCCTTTGTTCTTATATACATTCGGGGCTTTTGGAGTTTTAATGGGTTTTGTTTATTTTGTTTAATTCCTAACAAAATAACCATTTAAGGTTATTTTAAACAAAAAGAATTCGGACTCTTAATACATAGAAATAACTGCCCTCACCTTTGGTTGTAAGCACCTTTCGTTGTGCAATGGCAAAAGGTTCTTTTGGTCGGCGGGTGGTTGAAGGTTCAACCCCCACCGAACCCTTTTCGTTTTATTCTCACCGATTCCGAATCATAAAAAAAAAACTGCCACACCATATTTAGCGAAGACATAGTGCGTGGCACAATGGTTGGACCATTCGCTTGTGTAGAGGATGTCGGTGGTTCCAACCATGATAACAAAATTTTGACTTGATAAAAACAAGCCATAAGCGCCGGAGAAAGAGTAACGCAGGACCACGTGTCACGCTCGGAGGAGGCCACGCGTCAGGAGGTGATTTGCTGGAGCATCCACGATGTCACCGACTGCCACATCATTTGCCAACTCATATGCTAATGTGTCACCTGACGATGACTATACTGCCACGTGTTATACACCGGTTTGCCATGTCATCAGCCGTACTGACACTTGGACTGCTCAGTCACCCGTACGGCCTGCCACGTGTCAAGACACTATTGGTCCATGTCAGTGTCCGAATGATGCCCTGTCCGCCAAGTCAACACGATGACGTCAGCAACCATACCACATGGTGCCTTGGTCAACTGAGACTTTGACCAGCTATATCTCGTGCATACGAGCTTCGATTTGCACAAAACGAACGCCGTTGGAATCGTGACGATGAGACCTTCGCGATGATGCCACCTTCGATCATTTTTTGATGATGTCAAAATTCCATCCTTTTTCTCGTCCCTGGTAGCTGAGTTGATCGGCCTTTGACCAAAGTTTGACCCGTGATATCTCGCACATACGGACTCGTATTTCGCCTGTTCAAGTTGCGCCGGATTCAGTATTCTGAGCTCTACGCCATGACACTGCTTCTGGGAGAAATGGGAACACTTCAATTTTTAGGTTCAGGAGATCCACTTGGATCAAGCCTCCCCACTGAAGAACTTTTGGTCCTCCAAAAGTTTACAATTCCTTGAAATAATCTCCATTCAGCATCTTGCCACTCGCCACGATCTGAATCAGTAGAACATAGACACTGCCACATCTGCCTATTGAGGTCTTACACTTCAGCAATGTACTACCAACAAGAGCTTCCTAATCGCCACATCTGCCCTCTACAGGGGTCTTACATTTCGGCAACATGAAATCCACAACTCATCACAATGCAGTTTAAAATGGAACTTAACATACCCAAAGCAAGAAGAAAAACTTAGTATGGTAAACCTGTCTCTCAGTGCTTCTCACGGGATGATTCACATTTTGCATCTCTCGCCATTCTTTCTGGCATGCTTTTGTTGCTCCTCCAACTGCTCGAGCATGGTATCTGCGCCTCAGCCTAAAATATTCCTTCACCTTTGTACTTCGGAATAGCTGATTCAAGGCTCCACCATACAGCTCAGGTCACATCCATCTGAAGCAACGAGGTCATCGATAACATCCTTCAAGAACTTCAACTGAGTTTAGACGTATCCTCAAAATGGCCTCAACTGAGTCTTCAAGCTGAGAACATGCAAGGTCACTGATGACCATTCTCGGCAACTCTTAAGCTGGGAAGTGCTCTTCAACTGAAGCTTCGCACTTGAAAACTGCAGGTACAAGTCCTTAAAAACCCTGCAATGAGAAGTTACAAAGTATTCTCCTTTCTAGATTACAAGAGATGTGGCTTCAAGAGCCTTACAAAATCTCAACCTCTAGAGAATTACAACTTCATAAAAATTGTTACAAACAATTTGATTCAGAGCTCACAAAACAATACTAGCTTATCAACATATTCATCACACTACAAAAGATGTAATAAACACACAAATTGATATACTAGTTTGTTGAGCGTTGTTCCCAACTCCTACGAAGCTGTTCAAAGGAACTCTCTTTCACAGGTTGCTCAGGCTGTGGTTGAATTTCTCCCGGGACTGCCTCAGAAGTGGTAGCTACTGCCAGCTCTGCTTTCATCTCCTCAACTTTCTGGTGGTTGGGTCTCTCAGTAGACCTTGATTGATGATAAAGCTCTGGATGCAACTTCCAACACTTTGCCTCCCAATGCCCACTGATGCCACAGTGGTTGCAGAAGTTCCGAGCTCTAGAGGATTGTCCATCTCCTCCTTTGAATCCCAATCCTTGGTACTGTGGTCGCTTCTTCGCCTCGATCGGATTGGTGATGCCTTGCTCAGAAATACCAAAGCTTTTTCCTTTGAAACTCATCTTCCCGAGTAGCTTCGATCCTATCAGGCTTCTCTCAATGGTCTCGATAGAGTTCTTCAACCATGCCTTTCATTGACATGAAATCATCCACCATGGATGTGGTCAATGTTAGCCTTGAAGATTCACCCTTCTAAAATGCCATCTTTGCTCCAAACTCCAAATGTCCACCAATAGCAAAATGACTCACAATCACTCCTGTAAAACCAGCCAAACAAAGCTCTGATACCACTTGATCCGTAAAGCGGAAGGGATCTATGACAAACGTTGCTAAGTGATTATGAATAAAGGTGTAAAGACATCAACAATGAAGTAGCAGGAACATTAAACAGAGAGAATTCAAAACATAGAACCAAGAGAGAGATAAGAAGACACCAATTTGATTACGAAGTTCGCCACAAACATGACTACATCTCCGGGTCGAGCTCAACTGAGTGACCAATCTATTGAAATGTTCTAAATGGCAGTACAATCTCCGCTGGAGCCTCTTGCAACACTGCTTTACAATATCTTGTAGCCTTTCCACAAAGTCATACAAAAAGTCTCTCACTCACACCCCTCTCAAAAGCTCTCAAGGCTAGGGACGATTAACAAAGAGTAAGGAAACTGACTCTGCCTAAAGGATCCACTACAAGATTAGAACATCATTCCATCACAACTCAAATACTCCTAATTCCCTCTAAAAATTCTCTCACAAAAAGCCAAATGGGATGGAGAGTGATCAACTCCAAATGTGATGATTGAGTTAAATTGAGAATGGGATGGAGAGTGATCAACTCCAAATGTGATGATTGAGTTGAATTGAGTTGGATGAGTGAGGAAGGCTCTCCTAGATCCTCCTTTTATACTTGAAGTTGGGCCTACTTGGTTAAAACCAACAATTTTGGAATTTTCCCCTTAAATGGAAAATTGAAAACCAATTACCCCATTATAATAAAAAACAATAACACCCCCCTTATTAAAAACAATCAAATTGTTTTTAAGCCCTTAACATATTCATATTTCGGGCTATTGAGGTTTGTTAGGGGTTTTGTGTGTATTTTAATTTAAAACCTCCTAATAACCACTTATAGGTTATTTGTTTGATAGTTCGGGCTTTCCCACGGGTTATTAAAAACCCATCTCACATATAAGTTAAGCCACCTTGCGTGGCGCGATGGCAAACCATTGTTTTGGTCGGCGGGTGGTTGGGAGTTCCAACCCCGCCACGACCGCTCAAACTTCCACTTGGAGCTTTCGAATAATCCAAAACCAACATCTATCCTCTACCAATTGAAGGCACTGCGCGTGGCATAACGGTTTCACGCCCGGCTCGGAGGGGATAGGTCGTGGGTTCGACACCCGACCACATACATTTTGCAAAGCTTAACAAACTCGCCGACGAAGGAAAATTGGAGGGAACATGTGTACTGCTCAGGTTGAGCCACGGGTCACAAAGCAATTCCACAGAGCCATCCACATTGCCAGCAAACGGAAGAATGCCACATCAGCTATGACTCAGATGCCACGTGTCAGAATAGATTCGTGGGACCTGTCCACGTCATCTGCCACCTCATCAACTGTGCTGCCAACGTCATCGTACGGACTGACATGTGTCAGCTTCTGATTGGTCCGTGTCAGTGTCCGAATGATGCCCTGTCCGCCAAGTCAGCACGATGACGTCAGCAACCGTACCATATGGTACCCTGGTCAACTACAAGCTTTGACCGGCTATATCTCGTGCATACGAGCTCCGATTTGCACGAAACGAATGCCGTTGGAATCGTGACGATGAGACCTTCGCGATGATGCCACCTTCGATCATTTTTTGATGATGTCAAAATTCCATCCTTTTTCTCGTCCCTGGTAGTTGAGTTGACCGACCTATGACCAAAGTTTGATCGGTGATATCTCGCACATACAGACTCGTATTTCGCCAGTTCAGGTTGCGCTGGATTCAGTATTCTGAGCTCTACGCCATGACACTGCTTCTGGGAGAAATGGGAACACTTCAATTTTCAGGTTCAGAAGATCCTCCTGGATCAGATATTTTTCAGATTCTTTGAAGTATCTTCATTATTTCCTTTTCCTTTCTTTTGAGGCCACTTGCCTTTGCCCTTTTCCTTGGCTGCAAAGGCTTGTTCCACATTGTGTATAATTGCTGCTACGAAATTGCTTCTTCCATTTGTTCTGCTGCAAGAGATTATTGCACAACTCTTTAAACTTTAGGTGAAGACTAGCAGATGTGATGTTGAGTGTCTCAATAAGATGTTCATATGCCCACGGTAAGCTTTTAAGTGTTATAAGCACTATATCTTCTTGTTCCATCTTGTGACTTGTGGTTGATAATTGATTGCGAATGTCTTGATCTTCATCAAATGCTCTTGAAAGGACATCTCATCCATCATGATTGAGAAAAGCATATTTTTCAAGAAGGCTGCGTTTATCTGATGTTTTGTGCATATCTCATCGATGCTTCCAAATCTCTATAGAGGTTTTTCTTGTTTGAACCTCCAGAAGCATTTTATCTGTCATTGGTAACTTGATCAACATGACGGCTTCACGATCATGCTCATCAAACTTGTTTTGGTCTTTACCCGCAACTGCTGGTTAGGTGTTGATATTGAAGATGATCTTATTGAGACATTTGTACTTGAAGATCGTGAGCATGCGTTACTTCTGCGTGTTGTAGTTTTTGCTAGAAAACGTTGGCTACCTTCCAATATAATGTTGGGTGATGATGTAGAAAAAAATCCTTTGTTGTTAGTATTGAAAGTTTGCAAGTCAAACCTTAGTCAACACCATATAATGAAATTGCCCACAAAAGGGTTTGAAAACCCTATCCGTTTTGCAAAAAACACGATTTTGTCAAAAAACTCTTAAAAAAATCACAATTTTGCTAAAAAAAAAAAAGAGTTTCAAATTTTGATGAAAATTTTGCTGATTTTAGAAACCCTGGCCGGTACCAAAGGGCCTAAAAAAACCTTAGAAATCCTTTTGTGCGCCAAAAACCCATGATTTTCTAAAAAAATTGTCAAAAAACTTGCAAAAATCCAGAAAAATTGCACACGATTTGCAAGAAAATGACTTGCAATTTCTGAAATAGACAATTGTACAAATTTTGCCGCAACAAAAAAAAAGAAACTCAATTTTGCATAAAGAAGTTGCGATTTTTAGCAGAACAGTTGCATTTTTTTAGGAAAATGGCATGATTTTGGATAGAAAAAGATTTGCTATTTTCAAATGAAAAAACCATGAATTGGCAGAAAAGAAAATTGCGATTTTTCCAGCAAACCTTTGATGCGTCTGTACAATGACGTACTGTATCATACGTCCCTTTGGTCCTTCTATGTCATGTGCATGAGTCTTCATTGTAACAATCTGTAGAATTTCACGCATTCACCAATCCTGAGGTGTGATTTGGGTTCGATACCATATCACGGAAAAATATAATACATAATGATTACCAAGATATTCGATATTAACTAAGGGGCAGAAATCTCCTTAAATAAGAATTACAATTAGATTTATCTGTAAAGGATAAGATCAGGATAAGAACTTAACTAAAAGAATAAAAGAATATTCCTAAAGTTTATCTTAAAGACTTACTTGACCATTATAAACTAAATATTACAATATTACTTTGATATGAACAAATAGAGGTATGTAGATATTTCACATAGTTCAGATTGTTTGAGACTTTTGGAATTTCAATCATAAACTCCTGAATTTCCGAAACAGCTACACTTAAAAACACCTGGAATTTCCTGAGACTAACACATTTGATTCTTGACTACCGATAATCTCAGATTTTAAAAATATGTATTTGGAGTAAATTTGTTTTCACAAAAAGGATATTCAAGTACCTTAAATAATACATCTGGACAGCAATCTTTTCTGCAAAGCTAGAGTGTTTTATTGTTAAAACAGTGAATTTGGAAATAAGCCAAATCATGCACAGCACTCTCAAAACATATTATATTCTTTGCAGGATTCTTGAGAAGGAACTGTCTTTTTCAGATGTCACAAGCCAGACAAATTGAGAGGGAACCTTTGGAATAGTAGAGAAACAAGATAGGAACAAGATATATGCAGGCCACACAGTAGATGTTGAATTTTTTGAAAAGGGATCCATTTATTCTGCAATACTGTATATTTGTTAGAATTATTCAGGATCTTTATAAAGATAACTAATCATCAGTCACAAGAAAACAATTGTTTGTCTGTGGCCAAAACCTGTCATTTATGAGCTGAAGAAATGAAAGAAGTTTCTTAATGATACAAGTAAGATAAAAAGCATTGAACTTTTATATTTCTTTTCTACTAATTATAAAATTCATAAATTTTGGAAAAAAAACTGCAATACAATCTGAAATGGTTTACAACTTGGAGAGGAACAGTCAATCAACTAGAATTGTTATCATCGTGTCTGCATAGCTAACATTTTTGACGATAAATTTGAAGTAGCAATTATTTGATACAATTTGCATATATATATATATATATATATATATGCAAATTAGAAGGAAAAATCTGGAGAACCTTAAGTAATGCATGGCTAATGATACCTGGGGTTCGGTAGCATGGACCCACAAAAAAGTAGAGAAGAACAAAGTCGCTGATAAAAATTCTCATCATGACTTAGATTATAGAAAAATATTATCATGCTTGATAAACATCAATGCTCGCTGATGTGAAATGGATCAATGTTCATAGCAGGCAGCACTCAGAAACCCACATAAGCTATCCCTTAAGCAGTCCTTCCAACTCATTGTCTGAGCCTTCCGATCAGACCATTGAAGTCCAGCTTCACAGGATCATCCCGAATTCTTCCAATAATATTCCAATTTCCAGCTGTACCCGATCCCAAAATACAGTCACTCGGGAGAGCAAGGTCTTTAAGAATATGCCCTTTTTCCTCACTTTCACCTTATGCTCCTTCCTTCAAATTCCACTATGAAGGGTTTTTTATTCTCATTTAGTTATAAAATAATAAACTTTTCCATTTATATTAAATAGAGAACCTAAAATGCAATTTTCAAATTCAGATGTAATATCAAAACTAAAATAAAGATGAGAAGGATCAATCTTCTCCTATATGTTGACTCCGTTCCTCAGGCATTATTTGAGGAAAATGCACGATCCTCCACACCAGCAATTTAGTAGGCCATGGATTTAGAGAAACCATCCATAGAACAATTTCTCTCTTCATTATCACATCAAACATCAAGGGGCGACCTCGCACCTCCCTTACATGCATTTCTACTTCATGTATAAAGCAGGTAAAAATAGGGGCAGGGGATATCCTAGTTCCTCTACTCTCTGTGTAAGGAAAAAGCAATCTTCGTTCCACTACTTACAAATCCACTCCCGCATCACCGCATCACAGACAGAAAAAAGGCTGTGGTGATCAATCCATCACCATTCATCCCCCTTCCAATGTAATCATTCCCAATTCCCTTTTTATTTCCTACCCTCTCCTCTCTCTCTCTCTCACTATCTCTTTAAACAATGACCCTTTTATGACTCAAAAATTGTAGAATGTCGTTCCTTGTTACAACAGAACTCAAATCTTTTGCAGGAAAAGAAAAAGGTATGTTTCTCTCTGATTTATTCTCACTCCATTCCCTTGGCAATACTTAGACATATCTATCAAATTGCACCTAGTTGCCATTTCTGTAAAGGAAGATGACCAGTGGGAAAGACAAACTATATATAAAGCTGGAAAGATATCAAACTAATTTTATATTCTGCTCAAAAAGCAATTTTCATACATCTACGAGCCATATTTATGTGTTTTCTTCTTTTGGGGGCTGTAAAATTGTGCAGGTGAGGTCCCATCAGTAATAAATGAAATACATATCTATCTGCTTGTGATAATCCCAAAGCTGGCAAACATTTTCTAGTCTTGCCAAAACAGAAAAGGTAATTATCGCTTACTCCATTTTCTTGAGGATTGTCAAACCATCATCTGATTTTCTAATCACTGGTTGAGAGGATGCAACATTCTGGAGTTATTTTTTGTGCTTCTGGGGATATACTCAGGCCCTACCTTGCAGCAATCTTCTAATTCCCTGAAGAATGGCTTGTTTCCCATTGAGTACCAGACGTGTATGGTAACTGGTTTTAACACTCTTGGACTGGACAGCCATTTCAATATTGCTGCAACCCTCATGGAATAAGGACACATTTTCTAATTTTGAAGTGTGTCTAAATGCATATATATAGAAGAAATACCTCATGTTTGTTTCCTTCTTAACTTGTATTTATTATGGAATTTTAGTATTTTAGTAATTTTACACATATTAAGAATGGTAAACTCAGGAAAACTCATAAAGCTATCTCATTGAGATTTGAAAGGATTCTGAATCATATATACTTACCATGTGGATTGTAGAGAGCTTGATTTGTTACAGATTACATAACTTCTTGAGTGTAGACTATCTCAAAATAGATTTTTGTGTGACACATCTGTATTTTCTTTTCCTTTTGAGTCTAATTCCAATTGAAGTGAGTCTTAAATAATCAAAAATGTATTATTCCATGTGTCTTAAATAATCAGAAATGTATTATTTGAACTTCTTGCCAGGGTTTGAAACATTTTCTGAAGCTCACTCAAAATATATGATGGTTCTGGTGCAGATTTGGGCATGTTAATTATGAGGATCCTAATTTCAATGTTGGATTGCCAGTATTCACTATCCATGGAAATCATGATGATCCAGCAGGAGTGGTATGTCAAACCTTCATATTACCTAGTCTAATAACTATTTGAATTTTGCTTTTTGTGTTAAGAATCTCACTTCTAAAACTTCATAATATTTATTACTTTAGGATTTGAAATCTTTTATCAAGATTCTCATGACTTGAGAAACTACTTGCCTTTAAGGTTCTCTGTAGCTCTAGAAAGTGTACTATGGGAAATAAACCATTTAAAAACTTTTCTTGCACCAATTTGTGAGTTGTGTACTAGGCAATGTCCCTTGTTTAGGGAATTTGGCTTGTGTTAGTTTATTGACAAATGGAAAAAATGCACAAATCAGTCTGTACAAGCTTTGATAGTCGTCTGGACATACTTGTTTATGATTGCAAAAGTTTGTAAACAATGTGGTTTCACATAACTTTATTGTAAAACTAAAATTTCTTGGATGCCATATATCATTGATGTAAAGCTGAATTTGGTTTAGATTGCTGACTATTGATTTTATCACTTGTTGGGATATTTTACTAATAAATGTAAGAATCCTCACATTCGAGTTGAAAGACAAAAGAGACCAATCTGATAAAGCAAAAAAAGGGGTTAAAGCCATGAAAGAATGTAAACTACCAATAGTGATCATGAGAAATCTTGAAGTGGTAAAAAGGGGCCTGAAAAATAAAAACAGGTGGATTTATCATGAGAGACGCATGTTCTAGATAAAAAGTTTGTGTGGGCATGCTTTGAATGATACGTTTAGAGAATGTGCACAATCCTGCAGTTGACAACCTGCATTTGCCCATCTCTATGTGGATGGAATGTTGTGGATTTTGTGAAATTTTTGTTCATCATGAACTGAAATGAAGACCTAAAGTGGTTGAGAAACCTATTGTCCCTGTTGGATACTTAAATGGACCTATACTTTTTTAAAGAATATCTTGGCAGTGTCTTCTGCAGAGACCCCTTTCTTGTAGGGCATCAGGAAGGACAACCATTTTGAGAACTTGTCAACTACAACATGTACATAATCATGACCATGTCTACTTAGAGAAGACTTGACATGAAATCCATGGAAACAGACTGCCAAGGTTAACAAGAATTGACAGTGGTGTTGTACAGACCCTGTTTTTGACTTGTTGGCTGCAATGGCATAGACTGTGCAAGATTTGATGTATATAGGAGCATTATGACATAATTTTGGCCAATAGAAGTACCTCTGAAAAATTCCCACTGTATTCTGTACTCCAAAATGACCTGCCACCTGACTGTAGTGAGCTTCTAAGATCATCTATTGATGCTTCTCAGTAGGAACATATATATGCCCTATGTGTCATAGGAGTCTGTTCTTGATGTGTTATTCAGGAATCTGTTACCCAACTACCAATCTCTAGATTTGGAATCAGGTCAGGGTCAGCAAGCTGATTTTTGATACAAAGAGTCGGCAAATTGAAAAAACAATGAAAGATAGAGATTTTTAAGGATTTAAAGCTTTTATCATGTACCTTTCAATAAATAAATTTTAAAGACAATATACTACTAAAAAAAAAGCTACTTTGATCACCTACACAAGTTTACATCAATTACATAACTACAAAAGTGGATTCCAACACTTTTAAATGTATAAATATGTTGGCGTTTCAATTCGCACCTCTTGTGTGCGCATTGGAAACGGACAGCTATGCTCAGTTAGACTGCTCTTCAAATTAGGAGGGGAGGCTCCCTCTTTTGCTGATTATGCGTAAAAAGAAACGTAAACTAAATTCCTATCTTTTTATCTCAGCTGAGAGCACAAGATTATAAAACTCTTTGCTTTGCAGCTGAGGTTTTCTCTGGTTTCGTAACTTCAACTATAACTAGGCCTAAACTTATAACACTTCTATCTCCTCGAGTAAATTCAGAGCAAGAGGATTTATGTAACGACCTATCCCTTGCGTAAATTAAAACTTCCATAATTTACATCCTACAAGTAAGTAAACGTGTTAACATGTCATTGCAAATAAAATACATACCTTCACAAGTACATGAAACAAGAATACATACCTCAACTAACTTAGCTCCAATGAGCTTTAGAACAAATAGTAGTAAGAAGGTCCAGGTACCTTTCCTTTCAAATCTTGGTACATCGGCCGCTTGTTGAGGAGGAGAAACATCACTCGGGCACTTTTCCGCCAACCACGGACTTATAATGCAGTCTCCCGCACATCCATTATTCAATGGATGGCCCTCCCTTCGTTGAAGAGATTGGTAGGGTATCCTTTAACGATTACCAACTGAGCATAGTGCTGTGTCCTACACAACTAGAACCTTGCTATTTCACAATCTCGAACTAGTACAAGGATCACAATGAAGTGATAGTGTAGTCTCAACTATCTGACACCTAAGTGGATATTGTACATTTCATTACTTTGGCCAAAGTATTCTCATTCAGTACTTCGAATGAAGGTCATCTATCATATACACTACTCAGGGCCGATTTGACTTAAGGCCATCTTATACTACATGTAGGTTATTCCTTTCAATGGGTATTCAGTCACCCCAGACTTCCTACATCAAACTGCCTACTTAGACATGAGCCAGTCAACAAGTGTCTTATATCCTAACTCCTAATTTAGGAAATCTTTATCCTAGGAGTGTTTAGCTTGTCACAGTTAACCTAATAACATAAGCTTGAGACCATACTTGGTTTTGACATCATTTCGTTCCTAGTAGGTAATAATTACTCTACGTATTCTCCATATATGGAGATCATACAAAATGCAGTAATCAATCAAATGCATATAAAACCTTTCTTTTAAATCTTTTTCCATTATTTCCCTATAATGCAAGATAAGTTAAGCTAATCCCTTATGCTCCTTAAACATTTAATCCTTTTTTCACAATCCCTTTATCCTTGAATCCCTTTTACATTTTCCCTTAAATGCATGGAATCCCTTATACATTTTTCCCTTAAATGCATTGAATCCCTTAAATGCATTGCTTATGAATGTTTAACAAGATATAACTATTTTACTTGAGCTATTTGCAAACAATAATCACAAGACCAAAAGAATACAACTGCTCTTCTTCCAAAACTGCTCTTCTAGACACTCCTTTAGCAAACTTCCAAAATTCCAACTGAAAATGGCTTCTTTTGCAAGTTTCTCAAACTACGGTGAACTCTCAAGCCACTTCTCACAAATTGGACTCTTCTAATAAAAGCTTACTCAACTATGGCTCACTAAAAACCTACTCAAAGCTCAAAAGGAATTAACACAGTAATTTGATAATTGCTGGTAAAAGATTGCTGTATTTCTCACACTCAGGATATAGGAAAATGCAGCAAATAAGAAAAACACAGCAACTCAGATAAATGGATATGGGAGCTCTCAAAAACGCAAAACTCAGATTGCACAATGATATGCAACAAAGAATGGCTGGGCGTCTATTTATAGGCCCGTAATTATAACAAATTCCACCATTGAAGGCATGCAAAATGACAAGAAGGTGCCCAGACTCATTCAAATGCTACCTGACAGATTTCTAAACCCTATATCATTATAAAAAGGAGTGATTCGACCCTCTTTGTAGAAACCCCTGTTCTCACTGTTTTTTGAAACTGTCTGTTTTGCTTGTTTTTGAACGTTTTTGATTTTTTTTTTGTGTTTTTGTGCATAAACCAATGAAGTGCGATTTTGAAAGTAATTGCTTATAAAAATGAAATAAAATACCACAAGTCTAAAAATGATGGAAACTGATTGATCTATTGATGCCAATAAGTTTATTGATCTTCTATACTGATTACAAACAAGATCTGATAACATGCAACTAAAAAAAAGCAACAATATTATTGATGAAAACCTGGTATTTGCAGCAGATTGAAAAGACCTTGAAATGGTACGGCCTTCATAAAGATCCACTTTCCCCTGCGCCAGATGATAGCAGATGAAGGCAATGAAGTATGCGCCCCCACTGGTGAAGGCAGACTGCCAAAAGAGAAGGTGTTTTTTTCCAATGCAAGAGGTACGGCTTGGAACTTGAAAAGTACGGCCCTGCAGCAATGGTACGGATCTGTAACAGCAGCAAGTATGATTTGTACGGCCCTTGTAATAATTGTCCAGATCTTGGAAAAAGATGCGCCTAGGAATGAAGAACTCTTCCCGGAAGAATACCAAACCAAAACCCTGAAGATGCAATCTCTGTATACGTGCTGTGATAATCTCTGAATGAAGCTACCTCTCTGAAAGCAATAAATCAACTGATATTTCATAGCCTCTGAACTGCAACACTAAAGATGGCTCGTTCTCCAATGCCAAAAGACAACTGAAACCCTTGGCTCCGTTCTCTGGAAGAATACTTGATCAAAATTCGATTTCATAACATAATGAGCTCTTTTCCCAATGAAACCTTTATATTCTTCAAGAAGTCGACTTTTCTCAAAAAGTAATCATTTAAATAAAGTTCGAACTTTTCTTTTAATATTTCCAAAGTCTCGAACGCACTTTTAATTATAAAATATAATTAAAAAGTGGCCCCTCTTCAATGTTGGTCGACCCCTTTAAAAAATCACTTAAGTTATAATATTAAATAATATTATAACTTTATAATATAAGCTTCAAAATAATTAATATTTAATTTGACAATTAAATATTAATATCTTCCTCAAAATACGTCCGATTAACGAACTGTCTGAAGCTGGAGAATAAGTGATTGAATTTGCACACGACCAGACCAAACCGCTAGAAATAGCAGGGGTGCTCCGCTGAATAACTTTACTTACTAAAAATAGCAAGTCAAGCAAATGATGTCTGAACGACCCCGAACGAAAGCCAAACTGGTAGATTTTGACAACCGAAGCCAAGCCAAGCTCCAACAAGACCCTCTATCCATCCAATTGTTAATGTTTTGAGCAGCTTCGGGTTCATCCTTCCAACTCAGTCCAATTGGAGGCAACATAAATTAAATGATAGCCTTTCGGCTATTTAATTTATATTCAAATTTTGTATTGTCTTCATTTAATGAGGAGGCGCGAATGTCATAAGGCCGACCTCATTCCTTATCTATTATTATTATATTCTCTCTTGACAACATTATAATTCTGGGCCGACCTCATTGGAAAATATAATCTTGGCCGACTTGTTATTTGTTCTATCTCTTCTTGAGGCCGACTTTGTCTTTTGAAGAGATGTAACCTCTCATAGCCATGTATTTATAGAAGACCACTTCTCTCCTTGTTCGATCATCAAGTTCACTCCATACAGTGCGAATATATCATACAGTGTGAAGTAATCATTCCATGCAAGTGCGAATTCTGTAGGTTTGTATTCAGTCAATTGCGAATATTGCCAAGTGCGAATTCTACAGGTCCGTACTCTGTCAAGGGCGAATTCTTTCCAGTACTTCAAGATCAGATTGCGAATTGATCTAAGGGAAGGCTATGAACTCTTCTAGAGCAGAGTTTGAAGGAAAGTCAGTTTGTCTTCTCTGTTCTTGCATCTTACACAGGTGCTGTATATTGGCTTTGTGTTAGGCCTTATTGTAAAGAGAATTGTTGTCACTGTTATAAATATAAGAGAGATCTTTGTTGCTGGGTTTTTCTCCCTCAAGAGGAGGGTTTTCCTTGGGTATCTGCTGTGTTATTGTTTCTGTTTTTTGAATTATTTTCTGTGCACATAATCTGGTCATTAAAATTTACACCAATCAGCCTACGAGGGTCACATAATAGGCTAATCTTAAGCTCTGAGAGATGTCAACTGGAAGGGGACATTACAGTCCGCCCCTCCTGAAATTGCTTGTCCTCAAGCAATCTCAACTCCGGGTGCTGCAAAATATCCTCGCTCTCCCACGTAGCATCCTCCACTGGTAAATCCCTCCATTTTACCAAATATTCCCTGATAGTCCTCCTGCGCAACTGTCTCTCTTTGTACTCCAGGATCGACTCAGGTACTAAGATCAACTTTCCCTCATCATCTAAGGGAGGTAAAACTGTTGAAGGTACCACATGGTGTCCCAACGCCTTCTTGAGACGTGACACATGAAAAACATTGTGGACCTTGCTATCCGCCGGAAGCTCTAGCTCATAAGCCACCTCTCCAACACGCCTCAGAATCCTGAAAGGACCATAATAACGTGGCTTAAGCTTCTCCGAACCACTCTTCCTAAGAGTAGACTGACGGTAGGGCTGCAGCATGAGATATACCATGTCTCCCACCTCAAAAGATCTCTCTGTCCTCTTCTGATCTGCTTCTGCTTCTGCTGATTCTATGTCTTAGCAATATTTTCCTTGAGAGCCCTCATAGTGTCCTGACTCTCCTGCAATAAGTCTCCAGCACTCGGCACTCTACTGTCACTCAGTAGTAAATCTAAAAAACTAGGCACCTCATAACCATACAACGCCATGAAGGGGGACATCTGAATGGTCATGTGGAAAGTAGTATTGTAACAATACTCGCATAGATATATCCACTTGACCCACGCCTTTTGTTGCCCTGCAATGTAATTCCTGAGGTAACCTTCCACCTATTTGTTCACTATCTCCGTCTGACCATCAGTCTGCGGGTGGTAACTGGTGCTCGGTGTAAGCTTGGTCCCACAAAGTCTGAACACCTCCTGCCAGAAGTGACTCAGGAATCGACTATCCCTGTCGCTAACTATGCTCCGATGCAACCCATGTAATCTGAAAACCTCACGGAAGATCTCTGCTACCTGTGTAGCTGTGTAAGTGGTGGTAATCGGAAAGAAGTGGGCATACTTCGTCAGCCGATCCACAACTACATATATACAATCCCGTCCCTGGGCTTTGGGCAAACCCGTAATAAAATCCATCAATAGGCATTCCCACTTCCTATCAGGAATCGGAAGTGGTTGCAACAATCCTGCCGGATACGTGTTCTGCTTGTTCTGCTGACAAACAGGGCACTCACGCACATACCGAAGAACATCTGCCTTAAGTTCTTTCCATGTAAACCTTTCCCATATCTGTCTGTATGTTTTAAAATACCCGGGATGTCCTGCTGTGGGCACATCATGAAAGGCTCGCATAATGGTGTTCTTCATCTTAGATCCTGGGATCAAGAAAATCCTGTTCTTGTAAATGATCAAGTCATTCACACGTGTGTACTTGGTGTCTACCATCGATCCCTCAACAATACTGGATGCCCAAGTATCCTTGGCATACTTTGCCACAATCAAATGCCTCTAATCCTCTGCAATGTGAACCATAGAGCTCAGATAAGGCCTGCGTGAGAGGGCGTCAGCCACTACATTCTGGGTGCCTTTGATGTAGGTGATATCAAAGTCATATGCCTGTAACTTACTCACCCACTTCTGCTGACGATCATTTAAATCTCACTGCCCCAGGAAATGCTTCAAGCTATTGTGATCCATTTTAATGCAAAACTTACTGCCCACGAGATATTGCCTGAATTTGGCCAAAGCATGCATTATGGCCAGCATCTCCTTATCATAAATATTGTAGAGCCTCTCTAGTCCTTTGAGTTTTCGGCTCTCATAAACAATCGGGTGCTTGTCCTGCATAAGCACCGCTCCAACGCCCTCACCAGAAGCATCACACTGAAGCTCAAAAGGCTTCATAAAATCCGGCAGTGCTAACACTGGACACGTAGTCAACAGCTCCTTGAACCTCACAAAACACTCCTGTGCCTCAGGAGTCCAATAGAATGCACCTTTTTTCAACAAATCCGTCATAGATGCTGCATGGCGTGAATAACCATTCACAAATCTGCGATAAAAACCACACAAACCAAGAAAGCCTCGCAGATGTGTAAGGTTCGCCGGAGTAGGCCAATCTACGATAGCACGAATCTTCTCCGGATCCATCCGCACTCCCTCTGCACTGATGATATGACCTAAGTATAACAACTCAGTCATCCCTAAATCACATTTGGATTCCTTGGCGTATAAGGACTCCTTCTCCAAAATGTTGAGCACTGTATCCAGATGAGCTAAATGCTCCTGCCAAGTCCTGCTGTAAATCAAAATATCATTGAAGAAGACAAATACATATCTTCTCAGTAGTGAGTGGAAGACCCTATTCATGGTGGACTGAAATGTCGCTGTGCGTTGGTTAGCCCAAATGGCATCACCACAAACTCGAAGTGTCCACAATGACAACGGAATGCAGTCTTCTCAACATCCTACTCACGGACTGTGATCTGATGATATCCTGATCTCAAGTCTATCTTCGTGAAATAACAGGCACCATGGAGCTCATCAATAAGCTCATCTATACGAGGTATGGGGTACCTGTTTTTGATGGTCCTCTTATTTAGGACTTTGTAATTGATGCACATGCGAAGGGTTCCATCTTTCTTCTTCACTAGGACAACTAAAGAAGCGAATGGTGATTTACTTGGTCGAATGTGACCCATCGCTAGTAGCTCCTTGATAGTCTTCTCTATCTCATCCTTAAGCCGCTTAGGATGCCCGTAAGGAGTAATCATGACGGGCTTAGCGCCCTCCTCAAGCTCTATGATGTGCTCAATACCCCTGTCCGGAGGTCTCCCTGGTGGAATATCACTGAAAACCTTCTCATGCTTAACCTTCAACTGCTGAATGTCAGGATGATACTCGGCCTTATGCTGTCCCTCCTGAATAGGTGTCAAAGTGCACTCGGCAGCCCACTCTACCATGTCATGTCGCATGAGCCTCTCCATCCGTTGGAAGGAAATAGTCCTGACGTTACTATCTCGAATGGCCTTCAGGATATGTGTCTTCCCATCCACATCAAACCGAATCTCCATGTCTTTGAGGCGAAGAGTGACTTCCTCAAGGGAATGAAGCCACTTCATGCCCAAAACTAAATCAATATCTCCCATGTTCACTACGTAATAATCAGCCTTGAATTCATAGTTATTCAAGCGCAAAGGGAGATCCTTAATCATACGGTCACATCTAAGAGTGTAACCATCAGCCACCTTAACCCTAATGCCTTCGAACTCCTCAGTTATGAGTCCACGCTTCTCCACAAATCTAGCATCAATAAAATTGTGGGTGGCTTCTGTGTCTAGAAGGGTGATGACCCTTTGACCCGCCAAAACTCCACGAAGTCTAAAAGAACCCTCTTGCTGAATGCTAGACAATCGTGCCTCCTGAATTTGGAGCTCTGTCTCTACCTCTGCCTTAGGCTCTGAAGCCTCTGATTCTGACTCCTCAGAACTCTCCTGCTGTTCGGAACTCTCAGATTCCGAATCCTCGTAATAAGCCCACATTACTCGATTGGCCTTACCCTTAGGCCTCAAAGGACAATCGTGATTAGCATCATAGGGACCTTTGCAATAGAAGCAAAGCTTCTTCCTGCGCAAATCATTAAGAGCCTCACGATCCAAGGGTGCTGCTGATT
Organism: Sequoia sempervirens; assembly: GCA_007258455.2. Lineage (NCBI taxonomy): Eukaryota > Viridiplantae > Streptophyta > Pinopsida > Cupressales > Cupressaceae > Sequoia > Sequoia sempervirens. The sequence continues at coordinate 68,110 of VDFB02259198.1, forward strand.
TTCCCTTTGAATCACTCTTAAAATCAGATTTCTCTCTGTTTTTATTGAATCCCTTATTGTCCCTAAATGAAGAAGTATTTTTAGAGCTGAATTTGCTGGATGGTGCTGCAAACTCCATATTGCGTGCCTTCTTCATAGCTTCCTGTAACGAAGAAGGATCAAATGCTTTGATCCAACCTCTCAATGGTTCCAACAGTCCCTCCATGAAAAGCACAACGAGACGCCTCTCTGATAGATTAGGAACCATAATCGACAATCTCTGGAAATCTCCTATGTAGGACTCCAAACTTCCACTCTGTCGCAACTGGGCCAAATCTCTGAAATAAGATTCAGGATCCTTCTTGTCGAATCGTTCCACCAACCTGTCTACGAACTCCTGGTATGTGGTGATACGATCATGTTGGAGTGTCACCATCCCGTGATGCCACCAGTCGTAAGCTGCTCCCTCAAGATGTAAAGTAGCATACCTAATAGCGTCCTCCTCAGCCATGGGATGCAATGTGAGGAAAGTATCTAGCTTACTGATCCAGGCCTGAGCTGTAACCTTGCCACTACCGTCAAACATAGCTAGAGTGAGTCTGTTCGTGGCATGCTTCAGATCAGTATTATTATATCTAGGCCTCCCATCCTGTCGATTCCTGTGATGTTCTCTCCTCTGAGTGATAAATCTGTCAAAGGTAATCCTCTCTCTGACCTCAGGTGACAGTAATTCCCACTCGTCGTTCGCTGCCATAAGAGTATCAGCGAACAGTCCCTCAGGCTCCTCACCTGCAATAGCCTCATCAGGCTCCTGTCTCACAAAATTAGGCCTAGTTGGCCTGTCTGCTGTCCGTGAAACAGTCCCAGGTGCTCTCCGTGAACCTGCATCACTCCTGTTCTCGTCACGACGAGGTGACGGTCTCCTCTGTGTACCCATCCTCTGTATCGCCACTGTCAACTGCTGTAGCACATCAATAACCTGCTGTTGACCTGTCCGTAGATCTCTAAGAGTGTGTAGGACCTTTGCATCATCATTATCCCTAGGGTTTCGAGGAATCTTTGTTCTGTCAGCCATGGGATCCGGCTGCCTGTTCAATCCCTGTTGCCTGTCAATCAAAGCTCTCCTGCGAGTGTAATATCTGTGAGGCCCAACCTCTTGTGGCTGCATAAGAATGCTAAACCCTCAGGATGGTAGGATTTAGCTCTGATACCACTGTAGAAACCCCTATTCTCACTGTTTTCTGAAACTGTCTGTTTTGCTTGTTTTTGAACGTTTTTGATTTTTTTTTTGTGTTTTTGTGCATAAACCAATGAAGTGCGATTTTGAAAGTAATTGCTTATAAAAATGAAATAAAATACCACAAGTCTAAAAATGATGGAAACTGATTGATCTATTGATGCCAATAAGTTTATTGATCTTCTATACTGATTACAAACAAGATCTGATAACATGCAACTGAAAAAAAGCAACAATATTATTGATGAAAACCTGGTATTTGCAGCAGATTGAAAAGACCTTGAAATGGTACGACCTTCATAAAGATCCACTTTCCCTTGCGCCAGATGATAGCAGATGAAGGTAGTGAAGTATGCACCCCCACTGGTGAAGGCAGACTGCCAAAAGAGAAGGCGTTTTTTCCAATGCAAGAGGTACGGCCTGGTACTTGAAAAGTACGGCCCTGCAGCAATGGTACGGATCTGTAACAACAAGTATGATTTGTACGGCCCTTGTAATAATTGTCCAGATCTTGGAAAAAGATGCGCCTAGGAATGAAGAACTCTTCCCGGAAGAATACCAAACCAAAACCCTGAAGATGCAATCTCTGTATACGTGCTGTGATAACCTCTGAATGAAGCTACCTCTCTGAAAGCAATAAATCAGCTGATATTTCACAGCCTCTGAACTGCAACACTGAAGATGGCTCGTTCTCCAATGCCAAAAGACAACTGAAACCCTTGGCTCCGTTCTCTGGAAGAATACTTGATCAAAATTCGATTTCATAACATAATGAGCTCTTTTCCCAATGAAACCTTTATATTCTTCACGAAGTCGACTTTTCTCAAAAAGTAATCATTTAAATAAAGTTCGAACTTTTCTTTTAATATTTCCAAAGTCTCGAACACACTTTTAATTATAAAATATAATTAAAAAGTGGCCCCTCTTCAATGTTGGTCGACCCCTTTAAAAAATCACTTAAGTTATAATATTAAATAATATTATAACTTTATAATATAAGCTTCAAAATAATTAATATTTAATTTGACAGTTAAATATTAATATCTTCCTCAAAATACGTCCGATTAACGAACCGTCTGAAGCTGGAGAATAAGTGATTGAATTTGCACACGACCAGACCAAATCGCTAAAAATAGCAGGGGTGCTCCGCTGAATAACTTTACTTACTAAAAATAGCAAGTCAAGCAAATGATGTCCGAACGACCCCGAACGAAAGCCAAACTGGTAGATTCTGACAACCAAGCCAAGCCAAGCTCCAACAAGACCCTCTATCCATCCAATCAGCCTACGAGGGTCACATAATAGGCTAATTTTAAGCTCTGAGAGATGTCAACTGGAAGGGGACATTACACTCTTGGAGCCAACATTTCCAGACTTGTTCAACTCAAAACTCAAAATTGCCACTTACAGGAAAAATGTCCCTCTTTGGCGCATAACAGAGAGTGACTCATGATTGCTGCGAATTTGTCAAGTTTAAGCTTGCAACAACACATTCCATCTAGCTGGCGCTGCCTCTTCTCCAGCGTTTGAATTTTTCCTCCATTTTTTACCGTGTTTGAAGCTCTCGCCATTTCACGGGAAGAGCCTTCAGAAATATTTTTGCTTATTTCAAATGTTTACCTCCAAATATTTCGATTCATATTGTTGCCTTATGTTTTAAAGCAAAAAGCTCAATTCTTTAATGAAGGCTTATATTTCCTCCAAGTCTAGCGACTATATTTCTCCCAATAGTTCGCTTATAATGTTTCCTCATATTAAAAGATTTAAATCTTTTAATTTTTAACACCTTAGAGTTAAAACATTTAATGATATATATTTAAGTGAAATATAATCTATTTTCACTTTTAGAGACTTATAATATCAAAATATAATTCCTTTATATATTTTATTAGATAAATATTATTATAGTCCTTTTAAATATATTAAACATATAAATATTTAAATACCCAAGTATTTAATATATACATATATATTTTAATATAACTATAATAATATTATATATAATATTTAATATATAATTACATATATAAAAGTATATATTTTAACAAATATAAATATATCGTGAGCCAGTTAGCATATACCTGATATATAAATATATATTTCATATAAATGTAAAGTCATCAGGAAATAATAATATAATATTATTAATATGCACATAAACGTAAAACCACAAACAGATATATAGATAATTGTAGTACCCAAACCAAATTTTTTGCTTCATCAAGGCATTTTGCTTAAAATAGTCTTAATCTTGCTAAAATGATGTAAAATACAATTTTTGGGCAATATCAAGCATGGAGTCTTGTCAATGTTTTGTCAGTCAAAGGTAGTATCCATTGATCAGAACCTGAATCAGAGACTCAGAGCAAAACATTTCATGGTGGAGGAGTATTTCGCAACGATAATTATACTTTTTAAAGGTCATTTCAGTGGCCAAAATCAAGATTTCAGTGGTTAATTCTTGAAGATTTCTCAAGGAAAAGCAAAATTGCGCCCCTGTAGCCCAGGGGTGCCCTTCTTTTTGAAGGCCTAAATTTTGTGATAAATGCTCAAGCATACAGTCAATCTCTTCAGAATTTGTTTGCCTATCCGATGAGCTATCTTGCGAGGTTATCCGAGACTCGTAACTCCGGTAACTGGCGACAAAAGTTGAAGATTCCAAAGTTGCAGTTTGCAGAAGCTTGTCTTTTTCTAGCTTTTGCGCCCCTGTAGCTCAAGGGCGCATTCTTTAAAGGAGGGTTAGATCTTGGTATTCCTGATTGATGTTGCAGTCAATTTCTTCATGACTAGTCTACCTGTCCGACGAGCTATCAAATGCAGTGATCCGAGGTCCAAAGCTCCGACAGTCACGTCAGAAGATGAGCTTATGAGGAGAGTTCACATCACAAGAGCTTCCTCAAATGGTGAATTGTGCCCCTGTAGCTAGGGGCGCCCTTCAAATTGACCCTTAAGATGGCAGAGTTTGTAGACGAGGTCTTCCTGTCATGTGTGCTACTCTAGTTCGCCTTCGCGATGCACCAAGTTGCCTGTTAATCCGACATTCTGAGAGATTGTGGCAGAGATTCTACCAGGCACGTAACTTAGCAGGCGGAGGAAAATGTAAATTTCATTGTATTTCTGTAGGCCAGAGGCGCTTAGCCTTCAGGCCTGTCAGATGAGGTTATTGACGTTCGAAGTCTTCACGAGACTTGAGCGTAATTACTCTAGCTATTCAACGAGCCCAGCCGTCAGCCTTCGGGATTTGGCAAACTCTCGTACGCGTGAGGTCTTTGGCGAAATACTGAAAAACGAAGATAGCTCAAAAATGGCTAAGTCTGGTTGTCTATTCCATCTTGGGTAAGGCGCCTTTCTATTTGAGGTCTTAGAAGCAGTTTTCTTGCTTCGTTGCCTCCAGAGACATCTCTCGTAGGTTCTTCTGGCTACGCGTCGAGACAAACAGTGCTCAAATTAGGCCATCCCAGCTCTAGATATCAGAGGTCGAAATAGGGCATCTGGTTGAGAGTTGCACTTTTGTCGAAACGGTGTTTGTGCCTTCTCAGGCCAAGAGTGCTTTTACTTTTTGGTTCCTTAATGCGCTTTTCAAATGCCTTGCGTATATTTGTTGGAAACGGAATACCTCTAGTCATGCAGTGAGCTTGTTTGCCAGTCAGCAGGGTTCACCGTTCGTTGTCAGCAGCCGTTTGAAGCGTCATATGGCAGTTTGGAGAAATGGTTGAGTTTGGTACCTGAAAATCAATTTAATCAAGGGCACCTAATTCTTTGAGGTGTTAAATGATAGATTTTGCAGTGACGACTCCCAGTAGACATTTCTTCCTTGCTTCGCAGGGTTCGCGATGAATATACTTGCTCAGTCTCAGCATCATTTGGTCACCCAGGAATCAGTGTCGAAGATGGCCAGTTGTAACTTTGTACTCAGCTACAAAGTAGGAAGTTAATAAAAAATGCAATATCTTGAGCAAATGGATGCCTATGAGGTCAAATGAGAACTTTTTGAAATCAGTGAAGTTCGCCGGTGAATCCTAAAGCTTCACATGGTTTGTCAACTGATTTAAAATAATATTTAATATTTATTCTTGCATATTTAAAGCATTAATGGCGATTTTCTAAAGATGGCGCCTTTGCAAATTGCATGATAAATATTATTTTATTATTATTTATTTCCAAACTCAGTGTCAGTATTAGTGTAACAGGAAGGGGTCCAATCAGAAGTCTTCTATTTTAGTTAAGGTTTTGAATCTTGCAGTGAACAATATGGTGCAAATTCTCTTTATTTAAGCATGGCGCCATCATTAATCATTCACACAGCTTCAAGAAAATTCGTATTTCTTCAAGAGCAAAGGCGAATTTTCAAGGCAAAGGTGAATTCATCATCAACAATCAAGGGCGATTTCATCAAACAAATCTTTTTGTAGGTTTTAGTTCAAATTCATTAGCACGTTTGAAGAACAGGGGCGATTTTCACAGAAGAAAGAGCTTATAAAAAACGTCTTTCTCCTCTTTGTTTCTCAAATTTCTCTCAAAATACAATTCGCATGTTCTTGAAGTTGACAGAATTTGGCAAGTCTGAACATCTGGATCATTTCCATATAACTTCCTCGAATTAAATTGGTGCGTTTGATTTTTCAAGAATTTTTAACTCTAGAGCATTCGTTCTCGAGTTTCTAATTTTCTCAGCTGAAATCTCTCTGCATGGTCGAGTAGAGGTTAGATTTTCGCATTTCTGATGTTCTGGGTTGTCTTAGAATATTTTTTTAGACAAAACCCATATCTCATATTTTTCGCCGAAAATAACCCTTCAAAAGGCTATTTTTAGCCTCAGTAGGCTATTTTTTAGCTTTCCAGAAATCTTGTCAGAACATAGTCGAGTTCACAGTCAACAGGCGAGTTTTTTAGAATGCAGTACACTCAGCTCGAATATAGGACTAAATCAATCCTTACTCACGACTTCATCGGGACAGTTGAGACGAATCTTCACAAGGTGCTGCCAGAAGCAGTCTTAGATCCAGTTAAGATTAGAGATTTGATTATTCAAAACATTCAGCAGTCTGGGTTATTGGAGGCCGCTTCCATTCCTATCTTTGTTCATTGTAATTGTATTAAGCATTACAACTCTGCAACTCGTGAGATAGTGTCAGTAGACAGACAAGTTATTTGCAGTCTCAAGCCTTTGGACATTGAAAGAAGTTTTGGTATACCTCAACACTCGAATAGTCTAGTTATTTCTATGGAGCAGTGCGAGCATGCATTCAATGCTGATGTGGACAAGTGCCAGAATAAAATGGCAGAAAGATGGTTAAAGTAAGCGAGGAACAGATTGCCAAACAATGTGGGTCGTGGTGAGTACAAGGATGAGTACTCGATTCTAATTACACTCTTGAATCGTGTCTCAGGTCAATCACATGCTAATGTTTTCCAGCCTTGGATGTATTACATTATTGGTCGCATCATATCTAGGCAGGAGCATTATGACTGGGCATCCTTCATCAGCGATATTATCCACAAGCAGATCACTGGTTTCCTAGTTGCTCATGAGTTTCACATGCGTTCTTATCTCGTGTACTTGATTGCTTATCAGGGTTAGTTCCGAGGATTAAACACCGTGGGCATTCTTAGTGTTCAGAAAGTCTATCACTATTACGATGCTTTCCTGACTTATACAGTGAGAAATTTGGACCAGGAGTTGCACATTCGTATTTCGGCAGTTGCTAGAGCAGCGATGGATGGTTGGGCAGATTGGTTTATCCAGTTCCCGACATACACCTACATCCGAGTATATGGATTTATAGGAAATCCAGCTATGCTTCCACGTTATCCTTCGGATATGACGGTCTTTATGGAGTTCCTGAGGCAGTTGCATGACGTTCATCGTCTTTTACGCCGCAAGCATAGACCAGTTGCCAACTTTCCTTTTCAGTTTGGAATGTATTGGTGCAAGATGACAGTTGATGCCAAAGTTGCAGGATAGGAGCTTGAGAAATATCATCTCAAGTACCTTGTTGAGGCTCGTGCCTATGATCTTTGGGGTCATTACACAACTCGCCTTGCTAGACGCGCATATCATGAACCTTCTATGGAGGATTATTGGGCAAATTGCGTGGACGACTTTGAGGTTCGCAGACGTAGCTATGGCCGCTTCTCTCTCTCACAGATTTCTGTTTTCTTGTCAGAAGATGTGGGAGGTTTATCAGATGATGAGGGAGAAGTTCTTCCTCAGTTTTTCAGAGAGCAGGTTGACACACAGCCGCTGCCAGTAATTGATTGGTATGCCAAGGAGTACGCAGCAGTAAAAGAGAGGTCAAGTAGAGTTATTCAAAACAGTATACTTTACCTCGACAGCAAGAGGACCAAAAGGGTAAGTGTGCCTAGAACAGAGCCGCCAGTGGTGAATCCTTCACTACCTTCCTCGTCAAAACCTAAACAGAAGAAGAGTAACCCTCGCAAGAAAGGTCAAGCGCCAAACAATTCAAATGGCAAGGCGCTTGCCACTGATACACGTAAAGAGCCTGACAGACAACCTATCACAGAGCCAGTTCAGAGGTTAGTTAAGAGTCCGCCAGTGCCTGAGGTTTAGCCTCAAGTTCCTACACCAGTTCCGGAGCAGTCACCAGCCCCAATTCATATTGAATTGGATTTAGATTCCCCATCTCGCAGTGGTTCTTCTACATATTCACTTTCGTCACAGCCTCCTGTTGCTAGTACAGATCCTTCCAGTAGCATTAGCCGAGATCAGTCTTTGATTGAAAATCAACTGGGAAGGAAGAGGAGGCAGCCATCCTATGTTCTTAATCATTCAGATTTTGATCAGGTTTACCAAGATGTGCCAGACAAGAGGATCAAGAACATGGTCCACGTGGAGAGGAATACTGATATGGAGATCATCGTCGAGACTGCTATACCTCCACAGGGGAAGAGTTTGGACGAGTTGGAATCTCAAGATTTCGAGGTTATCACAGTCAACCTTGGTCGTAGTACACGCCAGACTCAGGTTGATCTCCTACAGGTTGCTACAGACAGTGCCAGGGATAGAATGCTGAAAGACGAAGAGGATAAGGCAGCCCTCAAGGCTGAAATCAGACAGCTTCGTCAGTACATTTCTAGCCTTGTACACAGGTCAGATGTCATTGCCACACTCCCGCCGATGCTTGAGCCTCTAGTAGAACAAGGTCAACTTAATCATTTAGTTGCATATGGCAAGCGTTTGGATGAATGGGAGGATGTTACGCCAAATCTAACACCTCTGGAGTGCAGGTTTGTACGGACAGCTATGTACACTACGCAATGAGTGCTCTTCAAATTAGGAGGGGAAGCTCCCTCGTTGTGCTGGAATGCATGGAAAAGAAAAGTAATCTAAGTCCTATCTTTTTGTTCTCAGCTGGAAGAGGCACAAGGTTAAGAAAACCAAGAACGTTGCAGCTAAGGATTTTGGTTTCGCAGATCATTAACTACAACTAAGCTAACGACTTTAAATCTATCCGGTTTCCTCAAGAAAACAGAGCATGAAGAAATGGAGCAGGTTTGACTATTGACGATAACAGAGTTTAGACTCTCTACTTGAAGGCAAGGTGGCACAACTATCATCTCAATCTAAACAAGCTTATTGGGCACAAAACAGATTTAAGAATTTACTAAGACGATCTTACGAAACCCTAGGTGGTATAACACTTGATCGAATCAGCAAAGCCTTCACAAAACAGCCTTTATCTTTATAATCTCACGAAACCCTAGGTGGTATAACCTTCAATTATATTGATAAAGATTCACAAAACAGATTTATCGCTGCAACTTCTCGAAACCCTAGGTGGTATAACGATCGATCACAATGGTAAATTAACACAAAACAGCCTTATCACCTTAATCTTTTGGAACCCTAGGTGGTATAACAATTGATTTCAATGATAAAGATGTTCAAACAGATATATCTAATCTATGGAAAGAATTCAGCATCACAATCTTTCGAAACCCTATGTGGTATAACAATCAATTGCAATAGTGAAGACACATGAACAAATACGAAAAAGAGTAATATTGAGGGCAAGGTGGGCACAGCATATATTTCTCTCTCAAGCAAAAGTTATTTACAAATGAGCATAAGCTCTTATTTATATACATCAAGGTGTAGGGAAACCTAAAATCACCTTGTGTCATCTATAGTTCCTGCAATGCATGCAAGCAATGCGCCAAACCCTAATTAAGTAAACTATACAGTCAACTGGGAAACTACCCTTAGTTTGACTGAAACATCTAATCTAAAAATGGACAATTGTGCGAGCATGCACGTCCTTATTGAACACAAGTTAACTGGAAGACTATCATCAGTTAACGTAAAACCCTAAATAAAACTCCAAGTAAACAAGATGAATCTCAGAATAGACATGCATGGGGTGAGACAGCCAGTTAACTTGAAAGGGTAACGCCAAGTTAACTCCTGTGTATAATGTCTATCCTGAGAGGTGAGAAACTGAAGTCTACTGGTTGTGATATCGAGCAACCAATCCCTCAACGAGGCTGTCAACTGCATCAGCATCTGAATGTCAGCAACTTGAGCAATCTTTGCAATCTTTGCACACTCAACCAGCATTTCACTGACTGGTAACTTTGGCGGCTCCGTAACTGAAGTGTTAGCCAACATCTCATCTGCAACTTGATACAAATCGGTCTCAGCTTTTCTGATGAAGTCATGAATTAAAACCGATTTGGTCTTAAAATCAATCTGTGTGTACTGTACTCTGAAAAACTCGCCTGTTGACTGTGAACACGGCTATATTCTGACAACTTTTCTGGAAACTAAAAATAGCCTTTCGAAGAATTATTTTCAGCGAAAAATCCGAGATATGGGTTTTGTCCAGAAAAGGATTCTAAGACAACCCAGAATGTCAGATTTGCGAAAATTTAACTTCTACTTGATCGTACAGAGATTTTTCACTTGAGAAAATTAGTAACTCAAGAACGAACGTTCTAAAGTTAAAAATTCATGAAAAATCAAGCGCACAAATTTAACTCGAGGAAATTATATGAAAATGATCCAGGATCTGAGACTTGCCAAATTCGTAATTTGGGAACATGCGAGATTAGAATCGAGAAGAAATCGAGATTGAAGGATGAAAAAAGGCGTTTTTATGATGCTTTTTAAATGAAAATCGCCCTTGAATTCTTCAAATTAGCGAGCTGTGAACTTTAACCTGCAAAAGAATGTGATTGGAGAAATCGCCTTTGCAAATAGATGAGAAATTTGCCTTTGTTTGAGAAATACGAATCTCCCTTGAAAATACGCCTTGTGAATGAAGAAAAACGAATTTTGCTTGAAAATACGCCTTTGCCTTGAAGAAAAACGAATTTTGCTTCAAAATTATGAATTTTCCTTTGACAAAATTCGCCTTTGAGAATTACGATTTTCCCTTTGAAGAAAATATGAATCTCCTTGAAAAATACGAATTCTCTTGAAAATATGAATGATAAATGAAGAAGGCGCCATGCTTAAAGAAGATGAAATTCGCATCAATCTGACAACTGCAAGACTTAAAACCTCAGCTGAAAATAGAAGCCTTTCAATTGGACCATTTTAGTTGAACTGCCACTGACTGCAAGTTCAAAAATAAATAATAATAAAATATTTATTATGCAATAGCAAAGGCGCCAAAAATAGAAATCGCCACTCAATGCTAAAATATGCAAGATATTTGAAACTCCAGTTGACAATTGAATGACGCTTTAGGCTTCACCGTTGGACTTCACCGATTCCGAAAAGTCATCATTTGAGCTCATAGGCATCCATTTGCTCAAGATATTCCACTTTTTATTAAATCCCTATTTTATAGCTAACAACACTGTCACGACTGGCCAACTTCGACACTGATTTTCGGATGACCGGGTGATGCTGAGACTGTTCTGAAGAATCCATCGGAAAACCTACTGAACAAGGAAGAAATGTCTGCTGGGAGACACAACTGCAAAATCCATCGTTTAACCCCTTGAAAATTAATTTTGGGTTAGTGCTTCTGGGTTCGGGACTTGTAACCTCGCGCCATGGGCGCTTCAAGCGGTACAGCGTGATTGAGCGGTGAACCCTGGCGACATGAGGAAGAATGAAGTTATTTGCATGTTGATCAATGCTGCATCCAACTTATTTGTATGCCTGACGGTTTGAAAGGCGTGTTAAAGAACCTCAAAAGTAAAAGCGCCCGCGGCTCATGGTTGCACTTTTGTCATTTCACGAAGAATCAAACTTCCATCAATGCCCTGGCTGACATGCAGGCTGGGGATTGGGTCGAGGCACTATCTGTTTACAACGGACGGCGAGAAGGGCCCTGCAGAAGAATGTTTGGAAGTGGCGAGGCCGCTTTAACTTCTAAGACCTCAAAACTCCGGTCATTATTTTATTTATGTTTGGCTCCCCGGACTTAGCCATTTTCCGAACATCTTCACTTTGCAATATTACACTAAAGACCTCGCACGCACGAGCGACTGCCAAATGCTGAAGGCTGACGGCTGTGCTCGTTGGAAAGATAAATTGATTACGCTCAATAGTCGTGAAGACTTCGAACGTGAACGGGCTCGTCTAACCAGCCTAAAGGCTAGGCGCCTTAAGACTATGAAAATATACTGAAAACCATTTGTTGGTTCGCCCGTAAAATTACGTGCTCGGTAAAATCTTTGCCACGACCACCAGGAACGTCGGATCGACAAGCTGAATGATGCATCGCGGAGCTAGGCTAGAATACTACTGATGTTGTGAAGACTCTGTCTACGAATTCTGACATCTGGAGGGTCCTTTAAGCCAGCGCCCCTGGCCTGTACTTGCACTGGGCATAAACGGAGAAGCTCAGAAACATGAAAACTCCATTTTAAGCTGATCTTTGGATGACTGCCGCCTGAACTCTGAGAGTCGGATGACTGCGCTTGATATCTCATCGGATAAGCAGACTAATTGTGAACGAATTGACTGCATCTGGCAACGAAACTGTCGAGATTTACCCCTGCTTCAAGATGGGCGCCCTCAGGCTAGAGGCGCGCTTTTGCTTGAAAAGAGCAAAATTCTCATCTCCTAAAATTTAGGGATTTTAACTTCTGTCGCTATTTGCCAGAGCTGTGGGTCTCGGAATGCTTCGCTGGATAGCTCGACGGATAGCCAGACTGATTCTGAAGAGATTGACTGTATGCTTGAGCACTTTCAGCAAGATCTTAACCTCCAACAAGTTGGGCGCCCCTGAGCTATACTTGCACTTTGTGAATTTTCCTTTGAAAAATCTTCGTATTTTGACCACTGAAAACTCCGTTTCGATCATTGAAACGACCATGTACAATGTGAAATGCCGTCGTGAGATGCTCCTCCATTGTGAAAAGCTCCATTCTGAGTCTCTGCTTCAGGTTCTGATCAATATAACTGACTTTGACTGACAAACTATTGACAAAAACTCCATGCTTGATATTGCCCAAAACTGTATTTTACAACATTTTAACAAGGTTTAGACTTTTAAATGCAAAATGCCTTGATGAAGCAAAAAATTTGGTTTGGGTACAACAGAGGAGTTCGTTGCTAGAGGCCGTTTTATGCTCACAGAGTTATATCAGTTGCGGTACAATGCACGAGAGCTCCGTCTACGTCTCCAGGATGAGGAGCGAGACATGGCAATTAACAGACCCCGGGATGAGATTATGATTGCTCATATGAGTATGGCATATGAATCAGTCACAGATGTAGAAGATAGAGAAGCTATCTACTCTTGGAAAACACAATTGGTTTTCAAGGCAAAGATAGAGGAGACTATGGCGTCAGAGTTGGCTGAGAGTAGAGAGCACGTTACTAGTGCACTCCGGTTTGTGAGGACCTTAGTATCTCGCTTACCGTGTCGATATCAGATTGAGGGTGGTGCGTATGTTGAGCTTACCGATGTACAGCCAGAGCTCCAAGCACTCGCTCATACTATTTTCAGTGGGGAGACCATTGGCTGTAAGATTAATCAGCTTACAGTCATGTCAGCGTTGTTCGATGAAACAACAAGGAGTAGGGGCGAACTTCAGTCCCAGATCACAGCTGGTGAGGACATGCTGCGCAGGCATAGTATTCTTCGACAGAGTATCAGAGCTCCAGATAGTGATGCAGTTAACAATCTCGTTGAGGGATTGGTTGCTCGAGATCACGATCAGTAGACTTCAGTTCCCACCTCTCAAAATAGTTATTACACACAGGAGTTAAACGTGGTGTTACTTTCTCAAGTTAACTTGCTGTCTTATCTCATGCATATCTATTCTGAGATCAGCTTTATTTACTTGGAGTTTTATTTAGGGTTTTACGTTAACTGATGGTAGTGTTCCAGTTAACATGCTTTCAATAAGGACATGCATGCTTGCACAATTGTCCATTTTTAGATTAGATGTTTCAGTTAAATTGATGGTAGTTTTCCAGTTAACTGTATAGTTTGCTTTATTAGGGCTTAGCAATAAATCTTGCATGCATTGCAAGACTGTAATTAATTCAAGGTGATTTTAGGGTTCCCTACACCGTTTGATGTCTATAAATAAGAGCTTTTGCTCATTTGTACATAACTTTTGCACGAGAGAAATATATGTTGTGCCTACCTTGCCTCAATATTGCTCGTTCGTATCTGTTCATACGTTTTTGCTATTATGATGAATTGTTATGCCACTTGGGTTTCATGCAATTATAATGGTGAATTCTTTCCTTAGATCAAATCTGTATTGTGTTCAATAAACTTGTCCAGATTGAGCTGATAGTTGTGCCACCTTGCCTTCAAGTTGAGAATCTGTACTTGGTTATCGTGTGATGTGTGTGAATAATAAACTTATTCAGATTGAGCTGATAGTTGTGCCACCTTGCCTTCAAGTTGAGAATATGTATTCAGTTTATCGTATATTGTTGTTTCCAATAAACTTGTTTAGATTGAGCTGATAGATGTGCCACCTTGCCTTCAAGTTGAGAATCTACACTTGTTTATCGTCAGATAGTCATCCTTGCTCCATTTCCTCATGCTCTATTTTCTTGAGGAAACTGGATAGATTTTAAGTAATTAAGCCTATTTGTAGTTAGTAATCTGCGAAACTAGAAAATACTCAGCTGCAACGTATATAGTTTTCGAGAAAGCCTTGTACCTCTATAGCTGAAACAAAAAGACAGGATATAGTTTAGTTTACTTTCCTTTTCAAAGTACTTTTGTCAAGCACAACGAGGGAGCTTCCCCTCCTAATTTGAAGAGCACTCATTGCGTAGTGTGCATAGCTGTGCGTACCAACTCTTACTCCAGAGGTGCTAGTTGTTACGCCAACAATAATCATCACTTATAAATGCATATAGAAGTTAACACAACTCCTAATGCAAACACATAAGCCTATGGATGGCTTATCTATTACCCACACAAACTGACTAAGCTTACCTAGTCTAAGGAACGTGTTTGTATGTATGCTCAAATGGTTCTCGTTACTATTTACCCGACCAAGCTCCTCTCCCAAGTGATATTTCTCCTCTGCTTGGAGGAATGGTTCTCATACCTGCATCCACCGTTATAGACTCACGACAATCAAATGCTCACAACAATAGCAGTATATATGATAAATCAACATGATTCATTAACCTCCTTATGCAGTATTTTACCATGAATAACATCAACTGAGATAACATCAAATGAAACAACATCAAGTGAGATAACATCATATTGAAAGCAAAGTACAAGCATCAATAATTCATCTCTAGATTCCACACTATATTCACATTTACCCTATCTATTAACGGTAAATAGTAACTTCATAATTCGGGATGTAACAATTTAGAAGTAAATGGGGAATGATTTTGGTTAACACAAAACTTAGACAAACTTGTTTCCAAAACACGTCTGAAGGCTCATTGCTCTTTCAGATGTACGCTGAAATAAAGTTTATGAAAGTAAAACATCAAACGATAAATTTGATCTTAGGATACCCTCGAAGACTCATTGTACTTTCGAGGTGTAGGCTGAAATAAAGATTATAAGAACAAAACATGACACGATAAACTTGATCTTAAAATACCCTCAAAGACTCATTGTACTTTTGAGGTGTAGGCTGAAACAAAGATTATAAAAACAAAACATGAAATGATAAACTTGATCTCAAAATTCCCTCAAAGACTCATTGTACTTTTGAGGTGTAGATCGAAATAAAGATTATAAAAACAACAATATTGAAAGATCTTGAGACCTTGGATCAAAGCACTATCGTCATAAGATATTAATTCCTCAAATTCCAACAATAATTACACGTTTGGGACAGCAAATTGTATGAAGAAGACAAACATACAACATACAATCAACCAAAATACATTGAACAAGTGAACAGATATAGACTAGCAAAGCTTGAAGGCACAAAGGCTCAGCAATTTTGTTGTAGTAATAACGGTTAAGAAATAATGAGCAAAGGTTGCTCTTATTTATAGACACTCAAGGAGTAGGGAACCCTAAAATCTCCTTGAGTTAACAATCAGTCTTGCCAATCAGCAAGATTTATTCCTATGTCTAAACAAATGTAACTAATAGTTAATTGGAAAGACTACATCAATTAACTGATCTAAAACTATAAAGAACTCCACTGTACAATAGGTGTCTCAAAAAATAGACATGCATGAAAGGTGGATAGCGAGTTAACTTGGAAAAGGCATCAAGTTTAATTGCTGTTTTAAATGCTTTCTTTGGAAAAGGTAGGACATCCCAACTGGTAGTTCACTGGTTGCCAACTCGAGCAATCATTTCCTCCAAGAAGTTGTTAAGTGCCTCATCATCTGGAGCATTGATACTCTTCTGAATGATGTGTTGTCTCAGCAACATCACTTCGCCATCCGCAATTTGACTTTGAAACTCCGTCTTTTCAGCTGCATCATCAAATCTTGCTGACATGGCTGCAACTTGACTCAACTTGCAATCAGCAGGGTCACCACTGAAACTACTATAGATGAGGTTTTGGAATTCCGTCTGTACTTCGCCGAGATCGATGTAATCACCATCCTCATGTTGATACTAGCAAGGGACTTGAGACACAAAAGTTCTCACGAACTTGAGAGCACTTGCCACCTTTTGTCTACCCTCAGTCAACTCTGTAGAAATTACCTCGTAAGTTTTTACTTTGAAGATTTGTTGTTCTCTCCAAGTAAAAAGCTTCTGTTTATGCTTTTATGTAGTGATTGAATCGTAGGCCATCCTCAAATGAGAAAATGATGATTTCGTCTCGAGGCTTCCCTTCCGCTATACTCAGCTCTTAACTCCTGAATTCTTGAGCGAAGGTCGTGGGCATTGTACCTCAACTAGTACATCTCTACAATTATGAATCAACCCCTAGTGATGAATTCTTTGACCTAGTCTCTTAGGTGTTTCTCATAAATAACTAGCTGACTTAGCTGCTTTTGTTCTGCAGGTAATTCCAACATCTGTGGGAGTAATGCGGTGGCGTGTGAAGTACCGTGAAGCAAGTTGGAGATGTACTGCCGCAACTATTGATTTTCAGCCTTGAGGGCTGCCTTGTCTTCACCATCTTTAATCATTCTTTCCTTGATGTTTACTGCTGCAACCTCAAAGAGATCTACATCAGCCTGGCATGTGCTTTTACCAAGGTTGGCTTTCACCAAAGTGAAGTCGTCAACCTCTACTTCATCTGCATTTTGTCCTCAAGTGGTGTAGCTATTTCAATGACAATCTCATTGTTAGCGTTCTTCTCCACATGAACTTGCTTTTTGAGTTTATTTTCTGACGTGCCTTGGTAGACATTGTCAAACTCAACAAAGTTCAATTGGTAGGACGACTTTCTCGTCTTCCTACCTAGGAGGTTCTCAAGCCAAGACGAAGAGTCTCAACTAACTTCACTGGGAGGATTGGTGCTAGTCCCATCAACTCCTGATGAGTGCGATTGTGTTGAGATGTTATGAGCTGGTGAATTTGGCTCCAACTCAATGTGAATTGGAGACAATTGCAGTGGTGGCGGAAGAATGGGATGTTCTGCTTAAACCTCTGGTTTTGTTTCAACGGTATCCGTGGCTGCATCTACACGTTCTTGCTGATTTACATCAGCAACCTGCATCTTTTCCTTCAAATTTATTGACATTATGCTGTTTTTAAAACCCTTTGGAGGATTGCTCATCACTTTTTGTCTGGGTTTCCACCTAGAAGAGGTAGGTGGTAGTGATGTTTGAACCAATGGTGGCTCTATGACTAGGATGACTACCTTCCTTGTCTTCTTGCTATCTAAGAATAGATTGCTATTCTTCACAACCCGGCTTGTCCTTTCCTCAATGAAGGTGCTCTCTTTGGCGTACCAGTCAATGGGTTGAAGTGGCCGTGAGTTAATTTGATCTCTGAAATATGTGGGAAGTATGACTTCACCATCATCATCTGATAAACCTTCCACATCCTGTGATAAGAAATCAGTGATCTGTGGAAGAGTGAATCTGTTGTAATTGCGCCTGCACACTTCAAACTCATCTTCACAGTTAAACCAAAAATTCTCTATGGTGGGTTTATGTGAAGAGTTGCTACCAAGGCGAGCTGCCAAGAGACCCCAAGGGTCATATGAACGCTTTTCGATGAGAAACTTAAGATTAAGTTTTTTCATTTCATTGCTCATTGACTTGGCATCAGTTGCTGATTTGCACCTGTATATACCCATCTCAAAAGGAAAGCTGGCAGCAAGCTTGCATTTATTACGCAGAAAAGTGTGTACCTTGTGCAATTGCCTTAGGAACTCCATGAATGCCATGTTATTTGATGGAAAATGGGGTAGCGTGGCTGGACTGCCTGAGAAACCATTTACGCGAATGTAGGAAAATATGGGGAATTGGATGAACTAATCGGCCCAATCTCCATTGCCAATTTGGCCTTTGATGAAAAGCGTATATGTAACTTGTCAAGATCCCTCACTGTGTGCATCAAAAAAAGGTCATTTACTTGTTTGAAGTGTCGTTCCGACTGTGAAAATTCTAGCTGCGAGAAATGATCATGAACCTATTGATGCGTGTTTTATGACTCACCAAGCACTCTAGAATAAAGAATCCAAAGACACTCTATCCTCTCTTGAAAAACTACCTTGTATGCTAAGATTGCAAGAAAGATCATACGACAATTCCAATGTTTTGTAAGTTGGGGTGCGGATAAGCTTCTGTGGATGATGTGATTTTTCCGGTAACGCAAAGGGATTTACTTTGGTAAGTTACTTAGAAGGCAAGGACTTAAATGCAGTGTTATTATTTTCTTTTTGAATTTTTGAATTTTCTGATTTTAGATAAAAGAAAGTGAAAAAGGAGTAAGGGTTTAGGAATCCTAAGCTATCCCTATGAAATCAAGAGACGGTAAGGATTGAATGAAACCAAAGAACAATACTTTGTTTCGCCACGCTAAATGACAACTACACAAAGCAAGTGCAATCTTTTGGGGATTTGTGCTTAAAATCTTTTCACTATGAACAACACCATCAATAGAACAATATCATTCGGAGTAAACATTGAAGCATCCATATGAAAAGCTCAGTCTAACTTTATGCATTGAATGAAAAGCATCCACTAAAAGAAAGTATGAGCTAAGTTTCACTAATCTTTACTATCAATCTATCATTCTCTTAACATACATTCAAATGAAATTCTAATTTAAATTTACTCTACGAGGAAGAGAAATATGCAACCATGCAACCATTTGACAATAAAAGGATTCAAAGCATCTCATGCATTATGAACTTTATTATCAAAATAGTCTTTAGTAACAATTTCATAGAACTCTCTCTCTTATTATCTATGCTTTATCTCCTCTTATGCTCTACAATCTATTCTATCTCCTCTAATCATCTATCCATCTATGAAAAAATGAGAGTGAGGGGGAGGGGGGGAGCGGTTTATATAGAGTTTCCTGAGTACAATGAACGACCAAGATCAAAATGAGATTAATGGCCCAGATTTAAAATAACAAAACCCTAATTAGGGTTGCCCAAACAACAATTGTTTAACTGCAGAGAACTCATTCACTGGGAGTTGCGTCCTTATCCCCTTGCAAAGCACTACGTTTGGTGAACCTGGACACGATCATGCTGACTTCTTCCATGGTAATGTCCGGCAGTGTGTTAACTTTGTACTCCAGCAAGTCTAAACTTTCTGCACATTCTGCAAAGGTGATCACCCATTCTGATTCTTGCAGCAGGAAGGTGTTTCAGATGGTCAGGAAGCTGAATGCCTTAGTTAAATTTTCTTTCAGGATTGGCCCGACAGTGGTGGGGAAAATCCTTTGAACTTTATCCTTCAAATTTTCTAATTGCAAGTGTTTTTCCCAGACAATGTCTTTGTCAAGCACATCCGCAGCCATTTGGAAGATTTTACTTCGGATCTCTTTTACTTGCTCTTCAATTTTGACGCCATCTGCCTTTACTCTTTCCAGGACTTCTCCTTGTGAGATCAGTTTTTGTACCAGTTGCTGGAATCATATGCAGCTCCAGCTTCAATGATCTTCTCATCAATTAATCTTTGCCTCGAAATGCCCTTTATCTCTCGAAGACATGGGATAATTTTACTTTGAATGTCTTTTAGGCCGTCCCATGCTTCTGCCAAGTTTGCACTCGTGATAGCAGTGAGGAAGTTTGCCCATAGACATGTGCCAAATATTCTGCGAATGCCATTGCCTCTTCTTTTTTTCTTGCCATCCATTCTTTGGTTTCCCTGGCTGTAGTCAATTCCTCTTCAAAATTCCTAACTTGCTCTTGTGAAGAGTTTGGAAGTGGAGGGGTAGATTGGTCACCTTGATTGAGCGGCCTGGTTAAATGCTGGATGTATTCCTTTAAACGCTCAATCTCCCTTTTATATTCCCTTTTCTTCGCCACTTCCTTTTCCAACCTAGACTTGATGGTGGCAACAGAATTATCCAGGTCCTCAACTTCTTGTCCTTTTGTTGTCGGATCAATATCAATAGTTGTAACGACATACTCATTTGGGGCAATCTCATCTCGTGACTTTTCAACTATAGGTACTACAATTTGCACTGTACGGTTACCAGCTTCATCTCTTTGTATTGTAGAAAATTTCTTGGCTGGCTTCCTTGTAGCAGCCTGTTCTAGCCTCGCCAAGAAGTTTGCAGTATCATCTTCTTCTGGTATCTCTGCTGACGCCTTTTAGTCTTTCTTTTAGCCAATCTGGGATTGTCGGTTGTTCAATTCCATCTTCCTGATTACCTTGCATATCCTGAACCTCTTGCATATCTTGAATTTCCTGCACGGATGGGACTTCTTGAATTCCTTTGAGGGTGGAAATCATTCCCTCTTCGAATTCTCCGTCCATAATATCCATATCATTGTCCGACTCAAGAATCTCTGTGCCTGTAGGGGAGTCATGCTCATCATCTTCCAACTGCATTGGCTCCATATCTCTTTCCAAAATTGGTGAAGGAATTCTGACTTGCTCCCATGACTCTTCTTCCATGATCAATATTTCATCTACATTTCTGGATGTAGCCGAATGACTACATTTCTGGATGTAGCCGAATGAAGGGGCTTGGACTTTTGCTTCTTATGAGCGGGTCCTTCATTTGTTGTCTTCTTGTTTTTCTGCTTTGTAGAGTCATCAATTATTTCTTTTCTCTTTTTCAAGTTGGCAACATCAGTTGGTTCACCTCCATGAGATGCACCGACATTTGAAGAACAAGACTTTGCCTCACCCATCAAGTCATATGTGAATGGCACATTCCTTTGCCGTAAAGTTTGCACTTGCTGATCCATCCACCATCGGTAATACTTGAACACAGGCCTCATGAACGTTGTCAGGTCACCAAGCTCAGGGTTAGACCATCTCACAGGAGGAAGCGACTGCCTTTCATCAAAGCCCGACTACATGTACACTCCATCATCCTCTAGTTGATCAGGTACTTCGAAGAGTTCTGTTGTCGTGATCATATCCAATGGCAGTCTTGACCACAGTCTTTTTCTCACATCATATTCATCAGCGACATTTGTCCAAAAGTCTTCTAGATCAATTATGTGTTTGTATTTTATCCCGTTCGTAGTTCCAATATGATGGAGTGGGTCAAAGTCAACTCTAGGCTTGTAGGAAGTGAACGGGTACCTTTGTATTTCCAATCGGGCACTTTCTACTGCTTGCGCCGATGGACAGGATTCTACCATATTGCCGATGAAGAAAGGGAAAGTAATGGAGGCCTTTTGCTTACTCCTTTGAATATTTTGATATGTCTCCAGTTGCCTTAGGACTTCTAGCAGAACCATTTTGTTGGTAGGATAGATTGGCAGTTTATATGGGCGACCTGTGAATCCTTGTATTCTGATGTATGTA